>JAKVIS010000216.1:0-105913 GCA_033119425.1 Bufotes viridis | reverse complement strand
AGTTCCATGGGAAAAGGGAATATGCAAAATAAATGTGGAGCCTCAGTTATGGGTCTACAACACAATGAAAGCCAGATATCCCTGAAAGTATGGAAAACCAAACAAATGAGTGTCTCCACTACAGAGATCACCAAATCCACCATATTAAGTGGCCCCTATGTCAAGATCCCGCTTTTTTTACAAGCTTTAAGAATGTGATGGGGAAAACCTAAGCCAGTTATCCATCCACAGACAGCTGTTTCGGGGTGTTGCCCCTCATCAGTGCGGAGTAGGATTCTGGCTAACCGGGAGCAATGCCTCGGAGACCACCCAAACACAACAATAGCTGATCGCCTCAGGGAGACCAGCTACAAAAAACAACGCGGAGCCTCACTTAAGAGTCTCAACACAGCAATCCGAAGTGCAAAGTTCCCTGGGAAAAGGGAATATGCAAAATAAATGTGGAGCCCCAGTTATGGGTCTACAACACAATGAAAGCCAGATATCCCTCAAAGGAAGGAAAACCAAGCAAAGGTGTGTCTCCATTACAGAGATCACCAAATCCACCATATTAAGTGGCCACTATGTCAAGATCCCGCTTTTTTTTTTACAAGCTTTAAGGATATCACAGGGAAAACCTAAGACAGTTATCCATCCACAGATAGCTGTTTCGGGGTGTTGCCCCTCATCAGTGCGGAGTAGGATTCTGTCTAACCGGGAGCAATGACTCGGGGACCACCCAAACACAACAATAGTTGATCTCCTCAGGGAGACCAGCTACAAAAAACACTGCAGAGCCTCACTTAAAAGTCTCAACACAGCAAGCCGAAGTGCAAAGTTCCCTGGGAAAAGGGAATATGCAAAATAAATGTGAAGCCCCAGTTATGGGTCTACAACACAATGAAAGCCAGATATCCCTCAAAGGAAGTAAAACCTAGCAAAGGGGTGTCTCCATTACAGAGATCACCAAATCCACCATATTAAGTGGCCACTATTTCAAGATCCCGCTTTTTTTACAAGCTTGAAGGATGTGACAGGGAAAACCTATGCCAGTTATCCATCCACAGACAGCTGTTTCGGGGTGTTGCCCCTCATCAGTGCGGAGTAGGATTCTGGCTAACCTGGAGCAATGCCTCGGAGACCACCAAAACACAACAATAGCTGATCTCCTCAGGGAGACCAGCTACAAAAAACACAGCGGAGCCTCACTTAAGAGTCTCAACACAGCAATCCGAATTGCAAAGTTCCCTGGGAAAAGGGAATATGCAAAATAAATGTGGAGCCCCAGTTAAGGGTCTACAACATAATGAAAGACAGATATCCCTCAAAGGAAGGAAAACCAAGCAAACGGGTGTCTCCATTATTGAGATCACCAAATCCACCATATTAAGTGGCCTCTATGTCAAGATCCCGTTTTTTTAAAAAGCTTTAAGTATGTGACGGGGAAAACCGAAGCCAGTTATCCATCCACAGACAGCTGTTTCGGGGTGTTGCCTCTCATCAGTGCGGAGTAGGATTCTGGCTAAGCGGGAGCAATGCCTCGGAGACCACCCAAACACAACAATAGCTGATCTCCTCAGGGAGACCAGCTACAAAAAACACCACGGAGCCACACTTAAGAGTCTCAACACAGCAATCCGAAGTGCAAAATTCCCTGGGAAAAGGGAATATGCAAAATAAATGTGGAGCCCCAGTTATGGGTCTACAACACAATGAAAGCCAGATATCCCTCAAAGGAAGGAAAACCAAGCAAAGGGGTGTCTCCATTACAGAGATCACCAAATCCACAATATTAAGTGGCCCCTATGTCAAGATCCCGCTTTTTTTTACAAGCTATAAGGATGCGACGGAGAAAACCTAAGCCAGTTATCCATCCACAGACAGCTGTTTCGGGGTGTTGCCCCTCATCAGTGCACAGTAGGATTCTGGCTAACATGGAGCAATGCCTCGGAGACCACCCAAACACAACAATAGCTGATCTCCTCAGGGAGACCAGCTACAAAAAACACCGCGGAGCCTCACTTAAGAGTCTCAACACAGCAATCCGAAGTGCAAAGTTCCCTGCGAAAAGGGAATATGCAAAATAAATGTGAAGCCCCAGTTATGGGTCTACAACACAATGAAAGCAAGATATCCCTCAAAGGAAGGAAAACCAAGCAAAGGGGTATCTCCATTACAGAGATCACCAAATCCACCATATTAAGTGGCCCCTATGTCAAGATCCTGCTTTTTTTACAAGCTTGAAGGATGTGACAGGAAAAACCTAAACCAGTTATCCATCCACAGACAGCTGATTCGGGTGTTGCCCCTTATCAGTGCGGAGTAGGATTCTGGCTAACCTGGAGCAATGCCTCGGAGACCACCCAAAACACAACAATAGCTGATCTCCTCAGGGAGACCAGCTACAAAAAACACTGCAGAGCCTCACTTAAGAGTCTCAACACAGCAATCCGAATTGCAAAGTTTCCTGGGAAAAGGGAATATGCAAAATAAATGTGGAGCCCCAGTTAAGGGTCCACAACATAATGAAAGACAGATATCCCTCAAAGGAAGGAAAACCAAGCAAAGGGGTGTCTCCATTACAGAGATCACCAAATCCACCATATTAAGTGGCCCCTATGTCAAGATCCCGCTTTTTTACAAGCTTTAAGGATGTGACAGGGAAAACCTAAGCCAGTTATCCATCCACAGACAGCTGTTTCGGGGTGTTGCCCCTCATCAGTGCGGAGTAGGATTCTGGCTAACCGGGAGCAATGCCTCGAAGACCACCCAAACACAACAATAGCTGATCTCCTCAGGAGACCAGCTACAAAAACACCGCGGAGCCTCACTTAAGAGTCTCAACACAGCAATCCGAAGTGCAAAGTTCCCTGGGAAAAGGGAATATGCAAAATAAATATGGAGCCCCAGTTATGGGTCTACAACACAATGAAAGCCAGATATCCCTCAAAGGAAGGAAAACCAAGCAAAGGGGTGTCTCCATTACAGAGATCACCAAATCCACCATATTAAGTGGCCCCTATGTCAAGATCCTGCTTTTTTTACAAGCTTTAAGGATGTGACGGGGAAGACCTAAACCAGTTATCCATCCACAGACAGCTGTTTCAGGGTGTTGCCCCTCATCAGTGCGGAGTAGGATTCTGGCTAACCGGGAGCAATGCCTCGGAGACCACCCAAACACAACAATAGCTGATCTCCTCAGGGAGACCAGCTACAAAAACACCGCGGAGCCTCACTTAAGAGTCTCAACACAGCAATCCGAAGTGCAAAGTTCCCTGGGAAAAGGGAATATGCAAAATAAATGTGGAGCCCCAGTTATGGGTCTACAACACAATGAAAGCCAGATATCCCTCAAAGGAAGGAAAACCAAGCAAAGGGGTGTCTCCATTACAGAGATCACCAAATCCACCATATTAAGTGGCCCCTATGTCAAGATCCCGCTTTTTTACAAGCTTTAAGGATGTGACAGGGAAAACCTAAGCCAGTTATCCATCCACAGACAGCTGTTTCGGGGTGTTGCCCTCATCAGTGCGGAGTAGGATTCTGGCTAACCTGGAGCAATGCCTCGGAGACCACCCAAACACAACAATAGCTGATCTCCTCAGGAGACCAGCTACAAAAACACTGCAGAGCCTCACTTAAGAGTCTCAACACAGCAATCCGAATTGCAAAGTTCCCTGGGAAAAGGGAATATGCAAAATAAATGTGGAGCCCCAGTTATGGGTCTACAACACAATGAAAGCCAGATATCCCTCAAAGGAAGGAAAACCAAGCAAAGGGGTGTCTCCATTACAGAGATCACCAAATCCACCATATTAAGTGGCCCCTATGTCAAGATCCCGCTTTTTTACAAGCTTTAAGGATGTGACGGGGAAAACCTAAGCCAGTTATCCATCCACAGACAGCTGTTTCGGAGTGTTGCCCCTCATCAGTGCATGAGTAGGATTCTGGCTAACCGGGAGCAATGCCTCGGAGACCACCAAAACACAACAATAGCTGATCTCCTCAGGAGACCAGCTACAAAAACACCGCGGAGCCTCACTTAAGAGTCTCAACACAGCAATCCGAAGTGCAAAGTTCCCTGGGAAAAGGGAATATGCAAAATAAATGTGGAGCCCCAGTTATGGGTCTACAACACAATGAAAGCCAGATATCCCTCAAAGGAAGGAAAACCTAGCAAACGGGTGTCTCCATTACAGAGATCACCAAATCCACCATATTAAGTGGCCCCTATGTCAAGATCCCGCTTTTTTACAAGCTTTAAGGATGTGACGGGGAAAACCTAAGCCAGTTATCCATCCACAGACAGCTGTTTCGAGGTGTTGCCCCTCATCAGTGCGGAGTAGGATTCTGGCTAACCGGGAGCAATGCCTCGGAGACCACCCAAACACAACAATAGCTGATCTCCTCAGGAGACCAGCTACAAAACACTGCGGAGCCTCACTTAAGAGTCTCAACACAGCAATCCGAAGTGCAAAGTTCCCTGGGAAAAGGGAATATGCAAAATAAATGCAGAGCCCCAGTTATGGGTCTACAACACAATGAAAGCCAGATATCCCTCAAAGGAAGGAAAACTAAGCAAAGGGGTGTCTCCATTACAGAGATCACCAAATCCACCATATTAAGTGGCCCCTATGTCAAGATCCCGCTTTTTTACAAGCTTTAAGGATGTGACGGGGAAAACCTAAGCCAGTTATCCATCCACAGACAGCTGTTTCGGGTGTTGCCCCTCATCAGTGCGGAGTAGGATTCTGGCTAACAGGGAGCAATGCCTCGGAGACCAACCAAACACAGCAATAGCTGATCTCCTCAGGGAGACCAGCTACAAAAACACCAGCGGAGCCTCACTTAAGAGTCTCCAACACAGCAATCCGAAGTGCAAAGTTCCCTGGGAAAAGGGAATATGCAAAATAAATGTGGAGCCCCAGTTATGGGTCTACAACACAATGAAAGCCAGATATCCCTCAAAGGAAGGAAAACCAAGCAAAGGGGTATCTCCATTACAGAGATCACCAAATCCACCATATTAAGTGGCCCCTATGTCAAGATCCTGCTTTTTTTTACAAGCTTGTAAGGATGTGACAGGAAAACCTAAGCCAGTTATCCATCCACAGACAGCTGTTTCGGGGTGTTGCCCCTCATCAGTGCGGAGTAGGATTCTGGCTAACCTGGAGCAATGCCTCGGAGACCACCCAAACACAACAATAGCTGATCTCCTCAGGGAGACCAGCTACAAAAACACCGCAGAGCCTCACTTAAGAGTCTCAACACAGCAATCCAAATTGCAAAGTTTCCTGGGAAAAGGGAATATGCAAAATAAATGTGGAGCCCCAGTTATGGGTCTACAACACAATGAAAGCCAGATATCCCTCAAAGGAAGGAAAACTAAGCAAAGGGGTGTCTCCATTACAGAGATCACCAAATCCACCATATTAAGTGGCCCCTATGTCAAGATCCCGCTTTTTTTACAAGCTTTAAGGATGTGACAGGGAAAACCTAAGCCAGTTATCCATCCACAGACAGCTGTTTCGGGGTGTTGCCCCTCATCAGTGCGGAGTAGGATTCTGGCTAACCGGGAGCAATGCCTCGGAGACCACCCAAACACAGCAATAGCTGATCTCCTCAGGAGACCAGCTACAAAAACACAGCGGAGCCTCACTTAAGAGTCTCAACACAGCAATCCGAAGTGCAAAGTTCCCTGGGAAAAGGGAATATGCAAAATAAATGTGGAGCCCCAGTTATGGGTCTACAACACAATGAAAGCCAGATATCCCTCAAAGGAAGGAAAACCAAGCAAAGGGGTGTCTCCATTACAGAGATCACCAAATCCACCATATTAAGTGGCCCCTATGTCAAGATCCCGCTTTTTTACAAGCTTTAAGGATGTGAAGGGGAAGACCTAAGCCAGTTATCCATCCACAGACAGCTGTTTCAGGGTGTTGCCCCTCATCAGTGCGGAGTAGGATTCTGGCTAACCTGGAGCAATGCCTCGGAGACCACCCAAACACAACAATAGCTGATCTCCTCAGGGAGACCAGCTACAAAAACACCGCGGAGCCTCACTTAAGAGTCTC
Organism: Bufotes viridis; assembly: GCA_033119425.1. NCBI lineage: Eukaryota > Metazoa > Chordata > Amphibia > Anura > Bufonidae > Bufotes > Bufotes viridis. The sequence goes on along the minus strand of JAKVIS010000216.1, from coordinate 99,860 downwards.
AACACAGCAATCCGAAGTGCAAAGTTCCCTGGGAAAAGAGAATATGCAAAATAAATGTGGAGCCTCAGTTATGGGTCTACAACACAATGAAAGCCAGATATCCCTCAAAGGAAGGAAAACTAAGCAAAGGGGTGTCTCCATTACAGAGATCACCAAATCCACCATATTAAGTGGCCCCTATGTCAAGATCTCGCTTTTTTTTTACAAGCTTTAAGGATGTGACGGGAAGACCTAAACCAGTTATCCATCCACAGACAGCTGTTTCAGGGTGTTGCCCCTCATCAGTGCGGAGTAGGATTCTGGCTAACCGGGAGCAATGCCTCGGAGACCACCCAAACACAACAATAGCTGATCTCCTCAGGAGACCAGCTACAAAAACACCGCGGAGCCTCACTTAAGAGTCTCAACACAGCAATCCGAAGTGCAAAGTTCCCTGGGAAAAGGGAATATGCAAAATAAATGTGGAGCCCCAGTTATGGGTCCACAACACAATGAAAGCCAGATATCCCTCAAAGGAAGGAAAACTAAGCAAAGCGGGTGTCTCCATTACAGAGATCACCAAATCCACCATATTAAGTGGCCCCTATGTCAAGATCCCGCTTTTTTACAAGCTTTAAGGATGTGACGGGGAAAACCTAAGCCAGTTATCCATCCACAGACAGCTGTTTCGGAGTGTTGCCCCTCATCAGTGCATAGTTTGATTCTGGCTAACCGGGAGCAATGCCTCGGAGACCACCAAAACACAACAATAGCTGATCTCCTCAGGGAGACCAGCTACAAAAACACCGCGGAGCCTAACTTAAGAGTCTCAACACAGCAATCCGCTTTGCAAAGTTCCCTGGGAAAAGGGAATATGCAAAATAAATGTGGAGCCCCAGTTATGGGTCTACAACACAATGAAAGCCAGATATCCCTCAAAGGAAGAAAAACCAAGCAAAGTGGTGTCTCCATTACAGAGATCACCAAATCCACCATATTAAGTGGCCCCTATGTCAAGATCCAGCTTTTTTTACAAGCTTTAAGGATGTGACGGGGAAAATCTAAGCCAGTTATCCATGCACAGACAGCTGTTTCGGGGTGTTGCCCCTCATCAGTGCGGAGTAGGATTCTGGCTAACCGGGAGCAATGCCTCGGAGACCACCCAAACACAACAATAGCTGATCTCCTCAGGGAGACCAGCTACAATAATCATCGCGGAGCCTCACTTAAGAGTCTCAACACAGCAATCCGAAGTGCAAAGTTCCCTTGTTAAAAGGGAATATGCAAAATAAATGCAGAGCCCCAGTTATGGGTCTACAACACAATGAAAGCCAGATATCCCTCAAAGGAAGGAAAACCAAGCAAAGCGGTGTCTCCATTACAGAGATCACCAAATCCACCATATTAAGTGGCCCCTATGTCAAGATCCCGCTTTTTTACAAGCTTTAAGGATGTGACGGGGAAAATCATAAGCCAGTTATCCATCCACAGACAGCTGTTTCGGGGTGTTGCCCTCATCAGTGCGGAGTAGGATTCTGGCTAACCGGGAGCAATGCCTCGGAGACCAACCAAACACAGCAATAGCTGATCTCCTCAGGGAGACCAGCTACAAAAACACAGCGGAGCCTCACTTAAGAGTCTCAACACAGCAAGCCGAAGTGCAAAGTTCCCTGGGAAAAGGGAATATGCAAAATAAATGTGGAGCCCCAGTTATGGGTCTACAACACAATGAAAGCCAGATATCCCTCAAAGGAAGGAAAACCAAGCAAAGGGGTATCTCCATTACAGAGATCACCAAATTCACCATATTAAGTGGCCCCTATGTCAAGATCCCGCTTTTTTTTACAAGCTGTATGGATGTGACGGGAAAACCTAAGCCAGTTATCCATCCACAGACAGCTGTTTCGGGGTATTGCCCCTCATCAGTGCAGAGATTGATTCTGGCTAACCGGAAGCAATGCCTCGGAGACCACCCAAACACAACAATAGCTGATCTCCTCAGGGAGACCAGCTACGAAAACTACCGCGGAGCCTCTCTTAAGAGTCTCAACACAGCAATCCAAATTGAAAGGTTCCTGGGAAACGGGAATATGCAAAATAAATGTGGAGCCCCAGTTATGGGTCTACAACACAATGAAAGCCAGATATCACTTAAAGGAAGGAAAACCAAGCAAAGGGGTGTCTCCATTACAGAGATCACCAAATCCACCATATTAAGTGGCCCCTATGTCAAGATCCCGCTTTTTTTTCAAGCTTTAAGGATGTGACAGGGAAAACCTAAGCCAGTTATACATCCACAGACAGCTGTTTCGGGGTGTTGCCCCTCATCAGTGCGGAGTAGGAATCTGGCTAACCGGGAGCAATGCCTCGGAGAAAAACCAAACACAGCAATAGCTGATCTCCTCAGGGAGACCAGCTACAAAAAACACAGCAGAGCCTCACTTAAGAGTCTCAACACAGCAATCCGATGTGCAAAGTTCCCTGGGAAAAGGGAATATGCAAAATAAATGTGGAGCCCCAGTTATGGGTCTACAACACAATGAAAGCCAGATATCCCTCAAAGGAAGGAAAACCAAGCAAAGGGGTGTCTCCATTACAGAGATCACCAAATCCACCATATTAAGTGGCCCCTATGTCAAGATCCCGCTTTTATTACAAGCTTTAAGGATGTGACGGGGAAAACCTAAGACAGTTATCCATCCACAGACAGCTGTTTCGGTGTGTTGCCCCTCATCAGTGCGAAATAGGATTCTGGCTAACCGGGAGCAATGCCTCTAAGACCACCCAAACACAACAATAGCTGATCTCCTCAGGGAGACCAGCTACAAAAAACACAGCAGAGCCTCACTTAAGAGTCTCAACACAGCAATCCGAAGTGCAAAGTTCCCTGGGAAAAGGGAATATGCAAAATAAATGTGGAGCCCCAGTTATGGGTCTACAACACAATGAAAGCCAGATATCCCTCAAAGTAAGGAAAACCAAGCAAAGGGGTGTCTCCATTACAGAGATCACCAAATCCACCATATTAAGTAGCCCCTATGTCAAGATCCCGCTTTTTTTACAAGCTTGAAGGATGTGACAGGAAAAACCTAAACCAATTACCCATCCACCGACAGCTGATTCGGGGTGTTGCCACTCATCAGTGCGGAGTAGGATTCTGGCTAACCGGGAGCAATGCCTCGGAGACCACCCAAACACAACAATAGCTGATCTCCTCAGGGAGACCAGCTACAAAAAACACAGTGGAGCCTCACTTAAGAGTCTCAACACAGCAATCCGAAGTGCAAAGTTCCATGGGAAAAGGGAATATGCAAAATAAATGTGGAGCCTCAGTTATGGGTCTACAACACAATGAAAGCAAGATATCCCTGAAAGTAAGGAAAACCAAACAAAGGGGTGTCTCCATTACAGAGATCATCAAATCCACCATATTAAGTGGCCCCTATGTCAAGATCACGCTTTTTTAACAAGCTTGAAGGATGTGACAGGAAAAACCTAAACCAGTTACCCATCCACCGACAGCTGATTCGGGGTGTTGCCACTCATCAGTGCGGAGTAGGATTCTGGCTAACCGGGAGCAATGCCTCGGAGACCACCCAAACACAACAATAGCTGATCTCCTCAGGGAGACCAGCTACAAAAAACACCGCGGAGCCACACTTAAGAGTCTCAACACAGCAATCCGAAGTGCAAAATTTCTTGGGAAAAGGGAATATGCAAAGTAAATGTGGAGTACCAGTTATGGGTCTACAACACAATGAAAGCCAGATATCCCTCAAAGTAAGGAAAACCAAGCAAAGGGGTGTCTCCATTACAGAGATCATCAAATCCACCATATTAAGTAGCCCCTATGTGAAAATCTCGCTTTTTTAAAAGCTTTAAGGATGTGACGGGGAAAACCTAAGCCAGTTATCCATCCACAGACAGCTGTTTCGGGGTGTTGCCCCTCATCAGTGCGGAGTAGGATTCTGGCTACCGGGAGCAATGCCTCGGAGACCACCCAAACACAACAATAGCTGATCTCCTCAGGAGACCAGCTACAAAAAACACTGCGGAGCCTAACTTAAGAGTCTCAACACAGCAATCTAAAGTGCAAAGCTCCCTGGGAAAAGGGAATATGCAAAATAAATGTGGAGCCCCAGTTATGGGTCTACAACACATTGAAAGCCAGATATCCCTCAAAGGAAGGAAAACCAAGCAAAGGCGTGTCTCCATTACAAAGATCACCAAATCCACCATATTAAGTGGCCCCTATGTCAAGATCCCGCTTTTTTTACAAGCTTTAAGGATGTGACGGGGAAAACCTAAGCCAGTTATCCATCCACAGACAGCTGTTTCGGGGTGTTGCCCCCTCATCAGTGCGGAGTAGGATTCTGGCTAACCGGGAGCAATGCCTCGGAGACCACCCAAACACAACAATAGCTGATCTCCTCAGGGAGACCAGCTACAAAAAACACTGCGGAGCCTAACTTAAGAGTCTAAACACAGCAATCCAAAGTGCAAAGCTCCCTGGGAAAAGGGAATATGCAAAATAAATGTGGAGCCCCAGTTATGGGTCTACAACACAATGAAAGCCAGATATCCCTCAAAGGAAGAAAACCAAGCAAAAGGGTGTCTCCATAACAGAGATCACAAAATCCACCATATTAAGTAGCCCCTATGTCAAGATCCCACTTTTTTTACAAGCTTTAAGGATGTGACGGGGAAAACCTAAGCCAGTTATCCATCCACAGACAGCTGTTTCAGGGTGTTGCTCCTCATCAGTGCGGAGTAGGATTCTGGCTAACCGGGAGCAATACCTCGGAGACCACCCAAACATAACAATAGCTGATCTCCTCAGGGAGACCAGCTACAAAAAAAAACGCGGAGCCTCACTTAAGAGTCTCAACACAGCAATCCGAAGTGCAAAATTTCTTGGGAAAAGGGAATATGCAAAATAAATGTGGAGCACCAATTATAGGTTTACAACACAATGAAAGCCAGATATCCCTAAAAGGAAGGAAAACCAAGCAAAGGGGTGTCTCCATTACAGAGATCACCAAATCCACCATATTAAGTGGCCCCTATGTCAAGATCCCGCTTTTTTTTACAAGCTATAAGGATGTGAAGGGGAAAACCTAAGCCAGTTATCCATCCACAGACAGCTGTTTCGAGGTGTTGCCCCTCATCAGTGCGGAGTAGGATTCTGGCTAACCTGGAGCAATGCCTCGGAGACCACCCAAACACAACAATAGCTGATCTCCTCAGGGAGACCAGCTACAAAAAACACTGCGGAGCCTCACTTAAGAGTCTCAACACAGCAATCCGAAGTGCAAAGTTCCCTGGTAAAAGGGAATATGCAAAATAAATGTGGATCCCCAGTTATGGGTCTACAACACAATGAAAGCCAGATATCCCTCAAAAGAAGGAAAACCAAGCAAAAGGGTGTCTCCAATACAGAGATCACCAAATCCACCATATTATGTGGCCACTATGTCAAGATCCCGCTTTTTTTTTACAAGCTTTAAGGATGTGAAGCGGAAAACCTAAGCCAGTTATCCATCCACAGACAGCTGTTTCGGGGTGTTGCCCCTCATCAGTGCGGAGTAGGAATCTGGCTAACCTGAAGCAATGCCTCGGAGACCACCCAAACACAACAATAGCTGATCTCCTCAGGGAGACCAGCTACAAAAAACACCGCGGAGCCTCACTTAAGAGTCTCAACACAGCAATCCGAAGTGCAAAGTTCTCTGGGAAAAGGGAATATGCAAAATAAATGTGGAGCCCCAGTTATGGGTCTACAACACAATGAAAGCCAGATATCCCTCAAAGGAAGGAAAACCAAGCAAAGGGGTGTCTCCATTACAGAGATCACCAAATCCACCATATTAAGTGGCCCCTATGTCAAGATCCCGCTTTTTTACAAGCTTTAAGGATGTGACAGGAAAACCTAAGCCAGTTATCCATCCACAGACAGCTGTTTCGGGGTGTTGCCCCTCATCAGTGCGGAGTAGGATTCTGGCTAACCGGGAGCAATGCCTCGGAGACCACCCAAACACAACAATAGCTGATCTCCTCAGGGAGACCAGCTACAAAAACACCGCGGAGCCTCACTTAAGAGTCTCAACACAGCAATCCGAAGTGCAAAGTTCCCTGGGAAAAGGAATATGCAAAATAAATGTGGAGCCCCAGTTATGGGTCTACAACACAATGAAAGCCAGATATCCCTCAAAGGAAGGAAAACCAAGCAAAGGGGTGTCTCCATTACAGAGATCACCAAATCCACCATATTAAGTGGCCCCTATGTCAAGATCCCGCTTTTTTACAAGCTTTAAGGATGTGACGGGGAAAACCTAAGCCAGTTATCCATCCACAGACAGCTGTTTCGAGGTGTTGCCCCTCATCAGTGCGGAGTAGGATTCTGGCTAACCTGGGAGCAATGCCTCGGAGACCACCCAAACACAACAATAGCTGATCTCCTCAGGAGACCAGCTACAAAAACACGCGGAGCCTCACTTAAGAGTCTCAACACAGCAATCCGAAGTGCAAAGTTCCCTGGGAAAAGGGAATATGCAAAATAAATGTGGAGCCCCAGTTATGGGTCTACAACACAATGAAAGCCAGATATCCCTCAAAGGTAGGAAAACCAAGCAAAATGGTGTCTCCATTACAGAGATCACCAAATCCACCATATTAAGTGGCCCCTATGTCAAGATCCCGCTTTTTACAAGCTTTAAGGATGTGACGGGGAAAACCTAAGCCAGTTATCCATCCACAGACAGCTGTTTCGGGTGTTGCCCCTCATCAGTGCGGAGTAGGATTCTGGCTAATCGGGAGCAATGCCTCGGAGACCACCCAAACACAACAATAGCTGATCGCCTCAGGGAGACCAGCTACAAAAAACTACGCGGAGCCTCACTTAAGAGTCTCAACACAGCAATCCGAAGTGCAAAGTTCCCTGGGAAAAGGGAATATGCAAAATAAATTTGGAGCCCCAGTTATGGGTCTACAACACAATGAAAGCCAGATATCCCTCAAAGGAAGGAAAACTAAGCAAAGGGGTGTCTCCATTACAGAGATCACCAAATCCACAATATTAAGTGGCCCCTATGTCAAGATCCCGCTTTTTACAAGCTATAAGGATGTGACGGGAAAACCTAAGCCAGTTATCCATCCACAGACAGCTGTTTCGGGGTGTTGCCCCTCATCAGTGCGGAGTAGGATTCTGGCTAACCTGGAGCAATGCCTCGGAGACCACCCAAACACAACAATAGCTGATCTCCTCAGGGAGACCAGCTACAAAAACACCGCGGAGCCTCACTTAAGAGTCTCAACACAGCAATCCGAAGTGCAAAGTTCCCTGGGAAAAGGGAATATGCAAAATAAATGTGGAGCCCCAGTTATGGGTCTACAACACAATAAAAGCCAGATATCCCTCAAAGGTAGGAAAACCAAGCAAAATGGTGTCTCCATTACAGAGATCACCAAATCCACCATATTAAGTGGCCCTATGTCAAGATCCCGCTTTTTTACAAGCTTTAAGGATGTGACGGGGAAAACCTAAGCCAGTTATCCATCCACAGACAGCTGTTTCGGGGTGTTGCCCCTCATCAGTGCGGAGTAGGATTCTGGCTAATCGGGAGCAATGCCTCGGAGACCACCCAAACACAACAATAGCTGATCTCCTCAGGAGACCAGCTACAAAAACACCGCAGAGCCTCACTTAAGAGTCTCAACACAGCAATCCGAAGTGCAAAGTTCCCTGGGAAAAGGGAATATGCAAAATAAATGTGGAGCCCCAGTTATGGGTCTACAACACAATGAAAGCCAGATATCCCTCAAAGGAAGGAAAACCAAGCAAAGGGGTGTCTCCATTACAGAGATCACCAAATCCACCATATTAAGTGGCCCCTATGTCAAGATCCCACTTTTTTACAAGCTATAAGGATGTGAAGGGGAAAACCTAAGCCAGTTATCCATCCACAGACAGCTGTTTCAGGGTGTTGCCCCTCATCAGTGCGCAGTAGGATTCTGGCTAACCTGGAGCAATGCCTCGGAGACCACCCAAACACAACAATAGCTGATCTCCTCAGGGAGACCAGCTACAAAACACCGCGGAGCCTCACTTAAGAGTCTCAACACAGCAATCCGAAGTGCAAAGTTCCCTGGGAAAAGGGAATATGCAAAATAAATGTGGATCCCCAGTTATGGGTCTACAACACAATGAAAGCCAGATATCCCTCAAAGGAAGGAAAACCAAGCAAAATGGTGTCTCCATTACAGAGATCACCAAATCCACCATATTAAGTGGCCCCTATGTCAAGATCCCGCTTTTTTACAAGCTATAAGGATGTGACAGGGAAAACCTAAGCCAGTTATCCATCCACAGACAGCTGTTTCAGGGTGTTGCCCTCATCAGTGCGGAGTAGGATTCTGGCTAACCTGGAGCAATGCCTCGGAGACCACCCAAACACAACAATAGCTGATCTCCTCAGGGAGACCAGCTACAAAAAACACTGCAGAGCCTCACTTAAGAGTCTCAACACAGCAATCCGAAGTGCAAAGTTCCCTGGGAAAAGGGAATATGCAAAATAAATGTGGAGCCCCAGTTATGGGTCTACAACACAATGAAAGCCAGATATCCCTCAAAGTAAGGAAAACCAAGCAAAATGGTGTCTCCATTACAGAGATCACCAAATCCACCATATTAAGTGGCCCCTATGTCAAGATCCCGCTTTTTTTACAAGCTTTAAGGATGTGACGGGAAAACCTAAGCCAGTTATCCATCCACAGACAGCTGTTTCGGGGTGTTGCCCCTCATCAGTGCGTAGTAGGATTCTGGCTAACCTGGAGCAATGCCTCGGAGACCACCCAAACACAACAATAGCTGATCTCCTCAGGGAGACCAGCTACAAAAAACACCGCGGAGCCACACTTAAGAGTCTCAACAACAGCAATCCGAAGTGCAAAGTTCCCTGGGAAAAGGGAATATGCAAAATAAATGTGGAGCCCCAGTTATGGGTCTACAACACAATGAAAGCCAGATATCCCTCAAAGGAAGGAAAACCAAGCAAAGTGGTGTCTCCATTACAGAGATCACCAAATCCACCATATTAAGTGGCCCCTATGTCAAGATCCCGCTTTTTACAAGCTATAAGGATGTGAAGGGGAAAACCTAAGCCAGTTATCCATCCGCAGACAGCTGTTTCGGGGTGTTGCCCCTCATCAGTGCTGAGTAGGATTCTGGCTAATCTGGAGCAATGCCTCGGATACCACCCAAACACAACAATAGCTGATCTCCTCAGGGAGACCAGCTACAAAAAACACTGCGGAGCCTCACTTAAGAGTCTCAACACAGCAATCCGAAGTTGCAAAGTTCCCTGGGAAAAGTGAATATGCAAAATAAATGTGGAGCCCCAGTTATGGGTCTACAACACAATGAAAGCCAGATATCCCTCAAAGTAAGGAAAACCAAGCAAAGGGGTGTCTCCATTGCAAAGATCAGCAAATCCACCATATTAAGTGGCCCCTATGTCAAGATTCCGCTGTTTTTTTACAAGCTTTAAGGATGTGACGGGGAAAACCTAAGCCAGTTATCCATCCACAGACAGCTGTTTCGGGGTGTTGCCCCCTCATCAGTGCAGAGTATGATTCTGGCTAACCGGGAGCAATGCTTCGGAGTCCACCCAAACACAACAATAGCTGATCTCCTCAGGGAGACCAGCTACAAAAAACACCGCAGAGCCACACTTAAGAGTCTCAACACAGCAATTCGAAGTGCAAAGTTCCCTGGGAAAAGGGAATATACAAAATAAACGTGGAGCCCCAGTTATTGGTCTACAACACAATGAAAGCCAGATATCCCTCAAAGTAAGGAAAACCAAGCAAAGGGGTGTCTCCATTACAGAGATCACCAAATCCACCATATTAAGTGGCCCCTATGTCAAGATCCCGCTTTTTTTACAAGCTTGAAGGATGTGACGGGAAAAACCTAAGCCAGTTATCCTTCCACATTCAGCTGTTTCGTGGTGTTGCCACTCATCAGTGCGGAGTAGGATTCTGGCTAATCGGGAGCAATGACTCGGGGACCACCCAAACACAACAATAGCTGATCTCCTCAGGGAGACCAGCTACAAAAAACACTGCGAAGCCTAACTTAAGAGTCTCAACACAGCAATCTGTAGTGCAAAGTTCGCTGGGAAAAGGGAATATGCAAAATAAATGTGGAGCACCAGTTATAGGTTTACAACACAATGAAAGCCACATATCCCTCAAAGGAAGGAAAACCAAGCAAAGGGGTGTCTCCATTACAGAGATCACCAAATCCACAATATTAAGTGGACACCATGTCAAGATCCCGCTTTTTTTTACAAGCTATAAGGATGTGACGGGAAAACCTAAGCCAGTTATCCATCCACAGACAGCTGTTTCAGGGTGTTGCCCCTCATCAGTGCGGAGTAGGATTCTGGCTAACCTGGAGCAATGCCTCGGAGACCACCCAAACACAACAATAGCTGATCTCCTCAGGGAGACCAGCTACAAAAAACACGCGGAGCCTCACTTAAGAGTCTCAACACAGCAATCCGTAGTGCAAAGTTCCCTGGGAAAAGGGAATATGCAAAATAAATGTGGATCCCCAGTTATGGGTCTACAACACAATGAAAGCCAGATATCCCTCAAAGGAAGGAAAACCAAGCAAAATGGTGTCTCCATTACAGAGATCACCAAATCCACCATATTAAGTGGACACCTATGTCAAGATCCCGCTTTTTTTTACAAGCTTTAAGGATGTGACAGGGAAAACCTAAGCCAGTTATCCATCCACAGATAGCTGTTTCGAGGTGTTGCCCCTCATCAGTGCGGAGTAGGATTCTGGCTAACCTGGAGCAATGCCTCGGAGACCACCCAAACACAACAATAGCTGATCTCCTCAGGGAGACCAGCTACAAAAACACTGCGGAGCCTCACTTAAGAGTCTCAACACAGCAATCCGAAGTGCAAAGTTCCCTGGGAAAAGGGAATATGCAAAATAAATGTGGAGCCCCAGTTATGGGTCTACAACACAATGAAAGCCAGATATCCCTCAAAGGAAGGAAAACCAAGCAAAGGGTGTCTCCATTACAGAGATCACCAAATCCACCATATTAAGTGGCCCCTATGTCAAGATCCCGCTTTTTTTACAAGCTTTAAGGATGTGACGGGGAAAACCTAAGCCAGTTATCCATCCACAGACAGCTGTTTCGGGGTGTTGCCCCTCATCAGTGCGGAGTAGGATTCTGGCTAACCGGGAGCAATGCCTCGGAGACCACCCAAACACAACAATAGCTGATCTCCTCAGGGAGACCAGCTACAAAAACACAGCGGAGCCTCACTTAAGAGTCTCAACACAGCAATCCGAAGTGCAAAGTTCCCTGGGAAAAGGGAATATGCAAAATAAATGTGGAGCCCCAGTTATGGGTCTACAACACAATGAAAGCCAGATATCCCTCAAAGGAAGGAAAACCAAGCAAAGAGGTGTCTCCATTACAGAGATCACCAAATCCACCATATTAAGTGGCCCCTATGTCAAGATCCCGCTTTTTTTACAAGCTTTAAGGATGTGACAGGAAAAACCTAAGCCAGTTATCCATCCACAGACAGCTGTTTCGGGGTGTTGCCCTCATCAGTGCAGAGTAGGATTCTGGCTAACCGGGAGCAATGCCTCGGAGACCACCCAAACACAACAATAGCTGATCTCCTCAGGGAGACCAGCTACAAAAACACCATGGAGCCTCACTTAAGAGTCTCAACACAGCAATCCGAAGTGCAAAGTTCCCTGGGAAAAGGGAATATGCAAAATAAATGTGGAGCCCCAGTTATGGGTCTACAACACAATGAAAGCCAGATATCCCTCAAAGGAAGGAAAACCAAGCAAAGGGGTGTCTCCATTACAGAGATCACCAAATCCACCATATTAAGTGGCCCCTATGTCAAGATCCCGCTTTTTTACAAGCTATAAGGATGTGACGGGGAAAACCTAAGCCAGTTATCCATCCACAGACAGCTGTTTCGGGTGTTGCCCCTCATCAGTGCGGAGTAGGATTCTGGCTAACCTGGAGCAATGCCTCGGAGACCACCCAAACACAACAATAGCTGATCTCCTCAGGGAGACCAGCTACAAAACACTGCAGAGCCTCACTTAAGAGTCTCAACACAGCAATCCGAAGTGCAAAGTTCCCTGGGAAAAGGGAATATGCAAAATAAATGTGGATCCCCAGTTATGGGTCTACAACACAATGAAAGCCAGATATCCCTCAAAGGAAGGAAAACCAAGCAAAATGGTGTCTCCATTACAGAGATCACCAAATCCACCATATTAAGTGGCCCCTATGTCAAGATCCCGCTTTTTTACAAGCTATAAGGATGTGACGGGGAAAACCTAAGCCAGTTATCCATCCACAGACAGCTGTTTCGGGGTGTTGCCCCTCATCAGTGCGGAGTAGGATTCTGGCTAACCTGGAGCAATGCCTCGGAGACCACCCAAACACAACAATAGCTGATCTCCTCAGGGAGACCAGCTACAAAAACACTGCGGAGCCTCACTTAAGAGTCTCAACACAGCAATCCGAAGTGCAAAGTTCCCTGGGAAAAGGGAATATGCAAAATAAATGTGGAGCCCCAGTTATGGGTCTACAACACAATGAAAGCCAGATATCCCTCAAAGGAAGGAAAACCAAGCAAAGAGGTGTCTCCATTACAGAGATCACCAAATCCACCATATTAAGTGGCCCCTATGTGAAGATCCCGCTTTTTTAACAAGCTTTAAGGATGTGATGGGGAAAACCTAAGCCAGTTATCCATCCACAGACAGCTGTTTCGGGGTGTTGCCCCTCATCAGTGCAGAGTAGGATTCTGGCTGACCGGGAGCAATGCATCGGAGACCACCCAAACACAACAATAGCTTATCTCCTCAGGGAGACCAGCTACAAAAAACACTGCGGAGCCTCACTTTAGAGTCTCAACACTGCAATCCAAAGTGCGAAGCTCCCTGGGAAAAGGGAATATGCAAAATAAATGTGGAGCCCCAGTTATGGGTCTACAACACAATGAAAGCCAGATATCCCTCAAAGGAAGGAAAACCAAGCAAAGGGGTGTCTCCATTACAGAGATCACCAAATCCACCATATTAAGTGGCCCCTATGTCAAGATCCCGCTTTTTTTACAAGCTATAAGGATGTGAAGGGGAAAACCTAAGCCAATTATCCATCCACAGACAGCTGTTTCGGGGTGTTGCCCCTCATCATTGCGGAGTAGGATTCTGGCTAACCGGGAGCAATGCCTCAAAGACCACCAAAACACAACAATAGCTGATCTCCTCAGGGAGACCAGCTACAAAAAACACCACGGAGCCTCACTTAATAGTCTCAACACAGCAATCCGAAGTGCAAAGATCCCTGGGAAAAGAGAATATGCAAAATAAATGTGGAGCCCCAGTTATGGGTCTACAACACAATGAAAGCCAGTATTCCCTCACATGAAGGAAAACCAAGCAAAGGGGTGTCTCCATTACAGAGATCACCAAATCCACCATATTAAGTGGCCCGTATGTCAAGATCCAGCTTTTTTTACAAGCTTGAAGGATATGACGGGAAAAATTTTAGCCAGTTATCCATCCACAGACAACTGTTTCGTGGTGTTGCCAGTCATCAGTGCGGAGTAGGATTCTAGCTAACCGGGAGCAATGACTCGGGGACCACCCAAACACAACAATAGCTGATCTCCTCAGGGAGACCAGCTACAAAAAACACCGCGGAGCCTCACTTAAGAGTCTCAACACAGCAATCCGAAGTTCAAAGTTCCCTGGGAAAAGGGAATATGCAAAATAAATGTGGATCCCCAGTTATGGGTCTACAACACAATGAAAGCCAGATATCCCTCAAAGGAAGGAAAACCAAGCAAAATGGAGTCTCCATTACAGAGATCACCAAATTCACCATATTAAGTGGACACTATGTCAAGATCCCGCTTTTTTTTTACAAGCTTTAAGGATGTGATGGGGAAAACCGAAGCCAGTTATCCATCCACAGATAGCTGTTTCGGGGTGTTGCCCCTCATCAGTGCGGAGAAGGATTCTGGCTAACCGGGAGCAATGCCTCGGAGACCACCCAAACACAACAATAGCTGATCTCCTCAGGGAGACCAGCTACAAAAAACACCGCGGAGACACACTTAAGAGTCTCAACACAGCAATCCGAAGTGCAAAATTCACTGGGAAAAGGGAATATGCAAAATAAATGTGGAGCCCCAGTTATGGGTCTACAACACAATGAAAGCCAGATATCCCTCAAAGGAAGGAAAACCAAGCAAAGGGGTGTCTCCATTACAGAGATCACCAAATCCACAATATTAAGTGGCCCCTATGTCAAGATCCCGCTTTTTTTACAAGCTATAAGGATGTGACGGGGAAAACCTAAGCCAGTTATCCATCCACAGACAGCTGTTTCGGGGTGTTGCCCCTCATCAGTGCGGAGTAGGATTCTGGCTAACCTGGAGCAATGCCTCGGAGACCACCCAAACACAACAATAGCTGATCTCCTCAGCGAGACCAGCTACAAAAACACTGCAGAGCCTCACTTAAGAGTCTCAACACAGCAATCCGAAGTGCAATGTTCCCTGGGAAAAGGGAATATGCAAAATAAATGTGGAGCCCCAGTTATGGGTCTACAACACAATGAAAGCCAGATATCCCTCAAAGGAAGGAAAACCAAGCAAAATGGTGTCTCCATTACAGAGATCACCAAATCCACCATATTAAGTGGCCCCTATGTCAAGATCCTGCTTTTTTTACAAGCTATAAGGATGTGAAGGGGAAAAACTAAGCCAGTTATCCATCCGCAGACAGCTGTTTCGGGGTGTTGCCCCTCATCAGTGCGGAGTAGGATTCTGGCTAACCTGAAGCAATGCCTCGGAGACCACGCAAACACAACAATAGCTGATCTCCTCAGGGAGACCAGCTACAAAAAAACACCGCGGAGCCTCACTTAAGAGTCTCAACACAGCAATCCGAAGTGCAAAGTTCCCTGGGAAAAGGGAATATGCAAAATAAATGTGGATCCCCAGTTATGGGTCTACAACACAATGAAAGCCAGATATCCCTCAAAGGAAGGAAAACCAAGCAAAATGGTGTCTCCATTACAGAGATCACCAAATCCACCATATTAAGTGGACACTATGTCAAGATCCCGCTTTTTTTTTACAAGCTTTAAGGATGTGATGGGGAAAACCTAAGCCAGTTATCCATCTGCAGACAGCTGTTTCAGGGTGTTGCCCCTCATCAGTGTGGAGTAGGATTCTGGCTAACCTGGAGCAATGCCTCGGAGACCACCCAAACACAACAATAGCTGATCTCCTCAGGGAGACCAGCTACAAAAAAGACCGCAGAGCCTCACTTATGAGTCTCAACACAGCAATCCGAAGTGCAAAGTTCCCTGGGAAAAGGGAATATGCAAAATAAATGTGGAGCCCCAGTTATGGGTCTACAACACCATGAAAGCCAGATATCCCTCAAAGGAAGGAAAACCAAGGAAAGTGGTGTCTCCATTGCAGAGATCACAAAATCCACAATATTAAGTGGCCCCTATGTCAAGATCCCGCTTTTTTTTACAAGCTTTAAGGATGTGATGGGGAAAACCAAAGCCAGTTATCCATCCACAGACAGCTGTTTCGGGGTGTTGCCCCTCATCACTGCGGAGTAGGATTCTGGCTAATCGGGAGCAATGCCTCGGAGACCACCCAAACACAACAATAGCTGATCTCCTCAGGGAGACCAGCTACAAAAAACACAGCGGAGCCTCACTTAAGAGTCTCAACACAGCAATCCGAAGTGCAAAGTTCTCTGGGAAAAGGGAATATGCAAAATAAATGTGGAGCCCCAGTTATGGGTCTACAACACAATGAAAGCCAGATATCCCTCAAAGGAAGGAAAACCAAGGAAAGAGGTGTCTCAATTACAGTGATCACCAAATCCACCATATTAAGTGTCCCCTGATGTCAAGATCCCATTTTTTTACAAGCTTTAAGGATGTGACGGTGAATACCTAAGCCAGTTATCCATCCACAGACAGCTGTTTCGGGGTGTTGCCCCTCATCAGTGCAGAATAGGATACTGGCTAACCGGGAGCAATGCCTCTAAGACCACCCAAACACAACAATAGCTGATCTCCTCAGGGAGACCAGCTACAAAAACACAGCGGAGCCTCACTTAAGAGTCTCAACACAGCAATCCGAAGTGCAAAGTTCCCTGGGAAAAGGGAATATGCAAAATAAATAAGGAGCCCCAGTTAAGGGTCTACAACACAATGAAAGCCAGATATCCCTCAAAGGATGGAAAACCAAGCAAAGGGGTGTCTCCATTACAGAGATCACCAAATCCACCATATTAAGTGGCCAGTATGTGAAGATGACGCTTTTTTACAAGCTTTAAGGATGTGACAGGGAAAACCTAACCCAATTATCCATCCACAGATAGCTGTTTCGTGGTGTTGCCCTTCATCAGTGCGGAGTAGGATTCTGGCTAACCGTGAGCAATGCCTCGGAGACCACCCAAACACAACAATAGCTGATCTCCTCAGGGAAACCAGCTACAAAAAACACCGCGGAGCCACACTTAAGAGTCTCAACACAGCAATCCGAAGTGCAAAATTCCCTGGGAAAAGGGAATATGCAAAATAAATGTGGAGCCCCAGTTATGAGTCTACAACACAATGAAAGCCAGATATCCCTCAAAGGATGGAAAACCAAGCAAAGGGGTGTCTCCATTACAGAGATCACCAAATCCACCATATTAAGTGGCCAGTATGTGAAGATGACGCTTTTTTTTACAAGCTTTAAGGATGTGACAGGGAAAAACCTAACCCAATTATCCATCCACAGATAGCTGTTTCGTGGTGTTGCCCTTCATCAGTGCGGAGTAGGATTCTGGCTAACCGGGAGCAATGCCTCTAAGACCACCCAAACACAACAATAGCTGATCTCAGGGAGACCAGCTACAAAAAAACACCGCGGAGCCTCACTTAAGAGTCTCAACACAGCAATCCGAAGTGCAAAGTTCCCTGGGAAAAGGGAATATGCAAAATAAATGTGGAGACCCAGTTATGGGTCTACAACACAATGAAAGCCAGATATCCCTGAAAGTAAGGAAAACCAAGCAAAGGGGTGTCTCCATTACAGTGATCACCAAATCCACCATATTAAGTGGACACTATGTCAAGATCCCGCTTTTTTTTTTACAAGCTTTAAGGATGTGACGGGGAAAACCTAAGCCAGTTATCCATCCACAGATAGCTGTTTCGGGGTGTTGCCCCTCATCAGTGCGGAGAAGGATTCTGGCTAACCGGGAGCAATGCCTCGGAGACCACCCAAACACAACAATAGCTGATCTCCTCAGGGAGACCAGCTACAAAAAACACCGCGGAGCCACACTTAAGAGTCTCAACACAGCAATCCGAAGTGCAAAATTCCCTGGGAAAAGGGAATATGCAAAATAAATTTGGAGCCCCAGTTATGGGTCTACAACACAATGAAAGCCAGATATCCCTCAAAGGAAGGAAAACCAAGCAAAGGGGTGTCTCCATTACAGAGATCACCAAATCCACAATATTAAGTGGCCCCTATGTCAAGATCCTCTTTTTTACAAGCTATAAGGATGTGATGGGGAAAACCTAAGCCAGTTATCCATCCACAGACAGCTGTTTCGGGTGTTGCCCCTCATCAGTGCGGAGTAGGATTCTGGCTAACCTGGAGCAATGCCTCGGAGACCACCCAAACATAACAATAGCTGATCTCCTCAGGGAGACCAGCTACAAAAACATCACGGAGCCACACTTAAGAGTCTCAACACAGCAATCCGAAGTGCAAAATTCCCTGGGAAAAGGGAATATGCAAAATAAATTTGGAGCCCCAGTTATGGGTCTACAACACAATGAAAGCCAGATATCCCTCAAAGGAAGGAAAAGCAAGCAAAGGGGTGTCTCCATTACAGAGATCACCAAATCCACCATATTAAGTGGCCCCTATGTCAAGATCCCGCTTTTTTACAAGCTTTAAGGATGTGACGGGGAAAACCTAAGCCAGTTATCCATCCACAGACAGCTGTTTCGGGGTGTTGCCCCTCATCAGTGCGGAGTAGGATTCTGGCTAATCGGGAGCAATGCCTCGGAGACCACCCAAACACAGCAATAGCTGATCACCTCAGGGAGACCAGCTACAAAAACAACGCTGAGCCTCACTTAAGAGTCTCAACACAGCAATCCGAAGTGCAAAGTTCCCTGGGAAAAGGGAATATGCAAAATAAATTTGGAGCCCCAGTTATGGGTCTACAACACAATGAAAGCCAGATATCCCTCAAAGGAAGGAAAACCAAGGAAAGTGGTGTCTCCAATACAGAGATCACCAAATCCACCATATTAAGTGGCCCCTATGTCAAGATCTCGCTTTTTTACAAGCTTTAAGGATGTGATGGGGAAAACCTAAGCCAATTATCCATCCACAGACAGCTGTTTCGGGGTGTTGCCCCTCATCACTGCGGAGTAGGATTCTGGTTAATCGGGAGCAATGCCTCGGAGACCACCCAAACACAACAATAGCTGATCTCCTCAGGGAGACCAGCTACAAAAACACAGCGGAGCTTCACTTAAGAGTCTCAACACAGCAATCCGAAGTGCAAAGTTCCCTGGGAAAAGGGAATATGCAAAATAAATGTGGAGCTCCCAGTTATGTGTCTACAACACAATGAAAGCCAGATATCCCTCAAAGGAAGGAAAACCAAGGAAAGTGTTGTCTCCATTACAGAGATCACCAAATCCACCATATTAAGTGGCCCCTATGTCAAGATCCCGCTTTTTTACAAGCTTTAAGGATGTGATGGGGAAAACCTAAGCCAATTATCCATCCACAGACAGCTGTTTCGGGGTGTTGCCCCTCATCACTGCGGAGTAGGATTCTGGTTAATCGGGAGCAATGCCTCGGAGACCACCCAAACATAACAATAGCTGATCTCCTCAGGGAGACCAGCTACAAAAACACAGCGGAGCCTCACTTAAGAGTCTCAACACAGCAATCCGAAGTGCAAAGTTCCCTGGGAAAAGGGAATATGCAAAATAAATGTGGAGCCCCAGTTATGGGTCTACAACACAATGAAAGCCAGATATCCCTCAAAGGAAGGAAAACCAAGCAAAGGGGTGTCTCCATTACAGAGATCACCAAATCCACCATATTATGTGGCCCCTATGTCAAGATCCCGCTTTTTTTACAAGCTATAAGGATGTGAAGGGGAAAACCTAAGCCAGTTATCCATCCGCAGACAGCTGTTTCGGGGTGTTGCCCCTCATCAGTGCGGAGTAGGATTCTGGCTAACCTGGAGCAATGCCTCGGAGACCACCCAAACACAACAATAGCTGATCTCCTCAGGGAGACCAGCTACAAAAAACACCGCGGAGCCTCACTTAATTGTCTCAACACAGCAATCCGAAGTGCTAAGTTCCCTGGAAAAAAGGAATATGCAAAATAAATGTGGATCCCCAGTTATGGATCTACAACACAATAAAAGCCAGAAATCCCTCAAAGGTAGGAAAACCAAGCAAAATGGTGTCTCCATTACAGAGATCACCAAATCCACCATATTAAGTGGCCCCTATGTCAAGATCCCCTCTTTTTTTACAAGCTTTAAGGATGTGACGGGGAAAACCTAAGCCAGTTATCCATCCACAGACAGCTGTTTCGAGGTGTTGCCCCTCATCAGTGCGGAGTAGGATTCTGGCTAATCGGGAGCAATGCCTCGGGGACCACCCAAACACAACAATAGCTGATCGCCTCAGGGAGACCAGCTACAAAAAACACAGCGGAGCCTCACTTAAGAGTCTCAACACAGCAATCCGAAGTGCAAAGTTCCCTGGGAAAAGGGAATATGCAAAATAAATTTGGAGCCCCAGTTATGGGTCTACAACACAATGAAAGCCAGATATCCCTCAAAGGAAGGAAAACCAAGCAAAAGGGTGTCTCCAATACAGAGATCACCAAATCCACCATATTAAGTGGCCCCTATGTCAAGATCCCGCTTTTTTTTTACAAGCTTGAAGGATGTGACAGGAAAAACCTAAACCAGTTATCCATCCACAGACTGCTGATTCGGGGTGTTGCCCCTCATCAGTGCGGAGTAGGATTCTGGCTAACCGGGAGCAATGCCTCGGAGACCACCCAAACACAACAATAGCTGATCTCCTCAGGGAGACCAGCTACAAAAACACAGCGGAGCCTCACTTAAGAGTCTCAACACAGCAATCCGAAGTGCAAAGTTCCCTGGGAAAAGGGAATAAGCAAAATAAATGTGAGCCCCAGTTATGGGTCTACAACACAATGAAAGCCAGATATCCCTCAAAGGAAGGAAAACCAAGCAAAGGGGTGTCTCCATTACAGAGATCACCAAATCCACCATATTAAGTGGCCCCTATGTCAAGATCCCGTTTTTTTTTACAAGCTTTAAGGATGTGACGGGGAAAACCTAAGCCAGTTAACCATCCACAGACAGCTGTTTCGGGGTGTTGCCCCTCATCAGTGCGGAGTAAGATTCTGGCTAATCGGGAGCAATGCCTCGGAGACCACCCAAACACAACAATAGCTGATCGCCTCAGGGAGACCAGCTACAAAAAACAACGCGGAGCCTCACTTAAGAGTCTCAACACAGCAATCCGAAGTGCAAAGTTCCCTGGGAAAAGGGAATATGCAAAATAAATGTGGAGCCCCAGTTATGGGTCTACAACACAATGAAAGCCAGATATCCCTAAAAGGAAGGAAAACCAAGGAAAGTGGTGTCTCCAATACAGAGATCACCAAATCCACCATATTAATTGGCCCCTATGTCAAGATCCCGCTTTTTTTACAAGCTTTAAGGATGTGATGGGGAAAACCTAAGCCAATTATCCATCCACAGACAGCTGTTTCGGGGTGTTGCCCCTCATCACTGCGGAGTAGGATTCTGGTTAATCGGGAGCAATGCCTCGGAGACCACCCAAACACAACAATAGCTGATCTCCTCAGGGAGACCAGCTACAAAAAACACAGCAATCCGAAGTGCAAAGTTCCCTGGGAAAAGGGAATATGCAAAATAAATGTGGAGCCCCAGTTATGGGTCTACAACACAATGAAAGCCAGATATCCCTCAAAGGAAGGAAAACCAAGGAAAGAGGTGTCTCCATTACAGAGATCACCAAATCCAACATATTAAGTGGCCCCTATGTCAAGATCCAGCTTTTTTTACAAGCTTTAAGGATGTGATGGGGAAAACCTAAGCCAATTATCCATCCACAGACAGCTGTTTCAGGGTGTTGCCCCTCATCACTGCAGAGTAGGATTCTGGTTAATCGGGAGCAATGCCTCGGAGACCACCCAAACACAACAATAGCTGATCTCCTCAGGTAGACCAGCTACAAAAAACACAGCAATCCGAAGTGCAAAGTTCCCTGGGAAAAGGGAATATGCAAAACAAATGTGGAGCTCCAGTTATGGGTCTACAACACAATGAAAGCCAGATATCCCTCAAAGGAAGGAAAACCAAGCAAAGGAGTGTCTCCATTACAGAGATCAACAAATCCACCATATTAAGTGGCCCCTATGTCAAGATCCCGCTTTTTTTACAAGCTATAAGGATGTGAAGGGGAAAACCTAAGCCAGTTATCCATCCGCAGACAGCTGTTTTGGGGTGTTGCCCCTCATCAGTGCGGAGTAGGATTCTGGCTAACCTGGAGCAATGCCTCGGAGACCACCCAAACACAACAATAGCTGATCTCCTCAGGGAGACCAGCTACAAAAAACACCGCGGAGCCTCACTTAAGAGTCTCAACACAGCAATCCGAAGTGCAAAGTTCCCTGGAAAAAGGGAATATGCAAAAAAAATTTGGATCCCCAGTTATGCGTCTACAACACAATAAAAGCCAGATATCTCTCAAAGGTAGGAAAACTAAGCAAAATGGTGTCTCCATTACAGAGATCACTAAATCCACCATATTAAGTGGCCCCTATGTCAAGATCCCCTCTTTTTTTACAAGCTTTAAGGATGTGATGGGGAAAACCTAAGCCAATTATCCATCCACAGACAGATGTTTCGGGGTGTTGCCCCTCATCACTGCGGAGTAGGATTCTGGTTAATTGGGAGCAATGCCTCGGAGACCACCCAAACACAACAATAGCTGATCTCCTCAGGGAGACCAGCTACAAAAAACACAGCGGAGCCTCACTTAAGAGTCTCAACACAGCAATCCGAAGTGCAAAGTTCCCTGGGAAAAGGGAATATGCAAAATAAATGTGGAGCCCCAGTTATGGGTCTACAATACAATGAAAGCCAGATATCCCTCAAAGGAAGGAAAACCAAGCAAAGGGGTGTCTCCATTACAGAGATCACCAAATCCACCATATTAAGAGGCCCCTATGTCAAGATCCCGCTTTTTTACAAGCTTGAAGGATGTGACAGGAAAAACCTAAGCCAGTTATCAATCCACAGATAGCTGTTTCGGGGTGTTGCCCCTCATCAGTGCGGAGTAGGATTCTGGCTAGCTGGAGCAATGCCTCGGAGACCACCCAAACATAACAATAGCTGATCTCCTCAGGGAGACCAGCTACAAAAACACCGCGGAGCCACACTTAAGAGTCTCAACACAGCAATCCGAAGTGCAAAATTCCCTGGGAAAAGGGAATATGCAAAATAAATTTGGAGCCCCAGTTATGGGTCTACAACACAATGAAAGCCAGATATCCCTCAAAGGAAGGAAAACCAAGCAAAGGGGTGTCTCCATTACAGAGATCACCAAATCCACCATATTAAGTGGCCCCTATGTCAAGATCCCGATTTTTTTACAAGCTATAAGGATGTGAAGGGGAAAACCTAAGCCAGTTATCCATCCGCAGACAGCTGTTTCGGGGTTTTGCCCCTCATCAGTGCAGAGTAGGATTCTGGCTAAGCGGGAGCAATGCCTCGGAGACCACCCAAACACAACAATAGCTGATCTCCTCAGGGAGACCAGCTACAAAAAACACCGCGGAGCCACACTTAAGAGTCTCAACACAGCAATCCGAAGTGCAAAGTTCCCTGGGTAAAGGGAATATGCAAAATAAATGTGGAGCCCCAGTTATGGGTCTACAACACAATGAAAGCCAGATATCCCTCAAAGGAAGGAAAACCAAGGAAAGTGGTGTCTACATTACAGAGATCACCAAATCCACCATATTAAGTGGCCCCTATGTCAAGATCCCGCTTTTTTTACAAGCTTTAAGGATGTGATGGGGAAAACCTAAGCCAGTTATCCATCCGCAGACAGCTGTTTCAGGGTGTTGCCCCTCATCAGTGCGGAGTAGGTTTCTGGCTAACCTGGAGCAATGCCTCGGAGACCACCCAAACACAACAATAGCTGATCTCCTCAGGGAGACCAGCTACAAAACACCGCGGAGCCTCACTTAAGAGTCTCAACACAGCAATCCGAAGTGCAAAGTTCCCTGGGAAAAGGGAATATGCAAAATAAATGTGGAGCCCCAGTTATGGGTCTACAACACAATGAAAGCCAGATATCCCTCAAAGGAAGGAAAACCAAGCAAAAGGGTGTCTCCAATACAGAGATCACTAAATCCACCATATTAAGTGGCCACTATGTCAAGATCACGCTTTTTTTTTTACAAGCTTTAAAGATGTGACAGGGAAAACCTAAGCCATTTATCCATCCACAGATAGCTGTTTCGGGGTGTTGCCCCTCATCAGTGCAGAGTAGGATTCTGGCAAAGCGGGAGCAATGCCTCGGAGACCACCCAAACACAACAATAGCTGATCTCCTCAGGGAGACCAGCTACAAAAAACACCGCGGAGCCACACTTAAGAGTCTCATCACAGCAATCCGAAATGCAAAATTCCCTGGGAAAAGGGAATATGCAAAATAAATTTGGAGCCCCAGTTGTGGGTCTACAACACAATGAAAGCCAGATATCCTCAAAGGAAGGAAAACTAAGCAAAGGGGTGTCTCCATTAAAGAGATCACCAAATCCACCATATTAAGTGGCCCCTATTTCAAGATTCCGATTTTTTACAAGCTATAAGGATGTGAAGGGGAAAACCTAAGCAAGTTATCCATCCGCAGACAGCTGTTTCGGGATGTTGCCCCTCATCAGTGCGGAGTAGGATTCTGGCTAACCTGGAGCAATGCCTCGGAGACCACCCAAACACAACAATAGCTGATCTCCTCAGGGAGACCAGCTTCCAAAACACCGCGGAGCCTCACTTAAGAGTCTCAACACTGCAAGCCGAAGTGAAAAGTTCCCTGGGAAAAGGGAATATGCAAAATAAATGTGGAGCCCCAGTTATGGGTCTACAACACAATGAAAGCCAGATATCCCTCAAAGGAAGGAAAACCAAGCAAAGGGGTGTCTCCGTTACAGAGATCACCAAATCCACCATATTAAGTGGCCCCTATGTCAATATCCCGCTTTTTTTTACAAGCTATAAGGATGTGACGGGGAAAACCTAAGCCAGTTATCCATCCGCAGACAGCTGTTTCGGGGTGCTGCCCATCATCAGTGCGGAGTAGGATTCTGGCTAACCTGGAGCAATGCCTCGGAGACCACCCAAACACAACAATAGCTGATCTCCTCAGGGAGACCAGCTACAAAAAACACCGCGGAGCCTCACTTAAGAGTCTCAACACAGCAATCCGAAGTGCAAAGTTCCCTGGGAAAAGGGAATATGCAAAATAAATGTGGAGCCCCAGTTATGGGTCTACAACACAATGAAAACCAGATATCCCTCAAAGGAAGGAAAAACAAGCAAAATGGTGTCTCCATTACAGAGATCACCAAATCCACCATATTAAGTGGCCCCTATGTCAAGATCCAGTTTTTTTACAAGCTTGAAGGATGTGACGGGAAAAACCTAAGCCAGTTATCCATCCACAGACAGCTGTTTCGGGGTAAGTTGCCCTCATCAGTGCGGAGTAGGATTCTGGCTAACCGGTAGCAAAGCCTCGGAGACCACCCAAACATAACAATAGCTGATCTCCTCAGGGAGACCAGCTACAAAACACCGCGGAGCCTCACTTAAGAGTCTCAACACAGCAATCCGAAGTGCAAAGTTCCCTGGGAAAAGGGAATATGCAAAATAAATGTGGAGCCACAGTTATGGGTCTACAACACAATGAAAGCCAGATATCCCTCAAAGGAAGGAAAACTAAGCAAAGGGGTGTCTCCATTACAGAGATCACAAAATCCACCATATTAAGTGGCCCCTATGTCAAGATCCCGCTTTTTTACAAGCTTTAAGGATGTGACGGGAAAACCTAAGCCAGTTATCCATCCACAGACAGCTGTTTCGGGGTGTTGCCCCTCATCAGTGCGGAGTAGGATTCTGGCTAACCGGGAGCAATGCCTCGGAGACCACCCAAACATAACAATAGCTGATCTCCTCAGGGAGACCAGCTACAAAAACACTGCGGAGCCACACTTAAGAGTCTCAACACAGCAACTGAAGTGCAAAGTTCCCTGGGAAAAGGGAATATGCAAAATAAATGTGGAGCCCCAGTTATGGGTCTACAACACAATGAAAGCCAGATATCCTCAAAGGAAGGAAAACTAAGCAAAAGGGTGTCTCCAATACAGAGATCACTAAATCCACCATATTAAGTGGCCACTATGTCAAGATCACGCTTTTTTTTTTACAAGCTTTAAGGATGTGACAGGGAAAACCTAAGCCATTTATCCATCCACAGATAGCTGTTTCGGGGTGTTGCCCTCATCAGTGCAGAGTAGGATTCTGGCAAAGCGGGAGCAATGCCTCGGAGACCACCCAAACACTAACAATAGCTGATCTCCTCAGGGAGACCAGCTACAAAAACACCGCTGGAGCCACACTTAAGAATCTCATCACAGCAATCCGAAATGCAAAATTCCCTGGGAAAAGGGAATATGCAAAATAAATTTGGAGCCCCAGTTGTGGGTCTACAACACAATGAAAGCCAGATATCCTCAAAGGAAGGAAAACTAAGCAAAGGGGTGTCTCCATTAAAGAGATCACCAAATCCACCATATTAAGTGGCCCCTATTTCAAGATTCCGATTTTTTACAAGCTATAAGGATGTGAAGGGGAAAACCTAAGCAAGTTATCCATCCGCAGACAGCTGTTTCGGGATGTTGCCCCTCATCAGTGCGGAGTAGGATTCTGGCTAACCTGGAGCAATGCCTCGGAGACCACCCAAACACAACAATAGCTGATCTCCTCAGGAGACCAGCTTCAAAACACCGCGGAGCCTCACTTAAGAGTCTCAACACTGCAAGCCGAAGTGAAAAGTTCCCTGGGAAAAGGGAATATGCAAAATAAATGTGGAGCCCCAGTTATGGGTCTACAACACAATGAAAGCCAGATATCCCTCAAAGGAAGGAAAACCAAGCAAAGGGGTGTCTCCGCTTTCAGAGATCACCAAATCCACCATATTAAGTGGCCCCTATGTCAATATCCCGCTTTTTTTACAAGCTATAAGGATGTGACGGGGAAAACCTAAGCCAGTTATCCATCCGCAGACAGCTGTTTCGGGGTGTTGCCCCTCATCAGTGCGGAGTAGGATTCTTGCTAACCTGGAGCAATGCCTCGGAGACCACCCAAACATTAACAATAGCTGATCTCCTCAGGGAGACCAGCTACAAAACACCGCTGAGCCTCACTTAAGAGTCTCAACACAGCAACCGAAGTGCAAAGTTCCCTGGGAAAAGGGAATATGCAAAATAAAATGTGGAGCCCCAGTTATGGGTCTACAACACAATGAAAACCAGATATCCCTGAAAAGGAAGGAAAATAAGCAAAATGGTGTCTCCATTACAGAGATCACCAAATCCACCATATTAAGTGGCCCCTATGTCAAGATCCAGTTTTTTTACAAGCTTGAAGGATGTGACGGAAAAACCTAAGCCAGTTATCCATCCACAGACAGCTGTTTCGGGTGTTGCCCCTCATCAGTGCGGAGTAGGATTCTGGCTAACCGGTAGCAAAGCCTCGGAGACCACCCAAACATAACAATAGCTGATCTCCTCAGGGAGACCAGCTACAAACACCGCGGAGCCTCACTTAAGAGTCTCAACACAGCAATCTGAAGTGCAAAGTTCCTGGGAAAAGGGAATATGCAAAATAAATGTGGAGCCCCAGTTATGGGTCTACAACACAATGAAAGCCAGATATCCCTCAAAGGAAGGAAAACTAAGCAAAGGGGTGTCTCCATTACAGAGATCACAAAATCCACCATATTAAGTGGCCCCTATGTCAAGATCCCGCTTTTTTACAAGCTTTAAGGATGTGACGGGAAAAACCTAAGCCAGTTATCCATCCACAGACAGCTGTTTCGGGGTGCTGCCCCTCATCAGTGCGGAGTAGGATTCTGGCTAACCGGGAGCAATGCCTCGGAGACCACCCAAACATAACAATAGCTGATCTCCTCAGGGAGACCAGCTACAAAAACACTGCGGAGCCACACTTAAGAGTCTCAACACAGCAATCCGAAGTGCAAAGTTCCCTGGGAAAAGGGAATATGCAAAATAAATGTGGAGCCCCAGTTATGGGTCTACAACACAATGAAAGCCAGATATCCCTCAAAGTAAGGGAAAACCAAGCAAAGGGGTGTCTCCATTACAGAGATCACAAAATCCACCATATTAAGTGGCCCCTATGTCAAGATCCCGCTTTTTTTTACAAGCTTTAAGGATGTGACGGGGAAAACCTAAGCCAGTTATCCATCCACAGACAGCTGTTTCGGGGTGTTGCCCCTCATCAGTGCGGAGTAGGATTCTGGCTAACCGGGAGCAATGCCTCGGAGACCACCCAAACATAACAATAGCTGATCTCCTCAGGGAGACCAGCTACAAAACACTGCGGAGCCACACTTAAGAGTCTCAACATCAGCAATCCGAGTGCAAAGTTCCCTGGGAAAAGGGAATATGCAAAATAAATGTGGAGCCCCAGTTATGGGTCTACAACACAATGAAAGCCAGATATCCCTCAAAGTAAGGAAAACTAAGCAAAGGGGTGTCTCCATTACAGAGATCACAAAATCCACCATATTAAGTGGCCCCTAGTGTCAAGATCCCGCTTTTTTTTTTTTTTACAAGCTTTAAGGATGTGACTGGGAAAACCTAAGCCAGTTATCCATCCACAGACAGCTGTTTCGGGGTGTTGCCCCTCATCAGTGCGGAGTAGGATTCTGGCTAACCGGGAGCAATGCCTCGGAGACCACCCAAACATAACAATAGCTGATCTCCTCAGGAGACCAGCTACAAAACACTGCGAGCCACACTTAAGAGTCTCAACACAGCAATCCGAAGTGCAAAAGTTCCCTGGAAAAGGGGAATATGCAAAATAAATGTGGAGCACCAGTTATGGGTTTACAATACAATGAAAGCCAGATATCCCTCAAAGGAAGGGAAACTACAAACGGGGTGTCTCCATTACAGAGATCACCAAATCCACCATATTAAGTGGCCCCTATGTCAAGATCCCGCTTTTTTTACAAGCTATAAGGATGTGACGGGAAAACCTAAGCCAGTTATCCATCCACAAACAGCTGTTTCTGGGTGTTGCCTCTCATCAGTGCTGAGTAGGATTCTGGCTAACTGGGAGCAATGCCTCGGAGACCACACAAACACAACAATAGCTGATCTCCTCTAGGGAGACCAGCTACAAAACACTCGCGGAGCCTCACTTAAGAGTCTCAACACAGCAATCCGAAGCGCAAAGTTCCCTGGGAAAAGGGAATATGCAAATAAATGTGGAGCCCCAGTTATGGGTCTACAACACAATGAAAACCAGATATCCCTCTAAAGGAAGGAAAATAAGCAAAGTGGTGTCTCCATTACAGAGTCACCAATCCACCATATTAAGTGGCCACTATGTCAAAATCCCGCTTTTTTTACAAGCTTTAAGGATGTGGACGGGGAAACCTAAGCCAGTTATCCATCCACAGATAGCTGCTTCTGGTGTGTTGCCTTTCATCAGTGCGAGTAGGATTCTAGCTAACCTGGAGCAATGCCTCGGAGACCACCTAAACACAACAATAGCTGGATCTCCTCAGGGAGACCAGCTACAAAACACCGCTGAGCCACACTTAAGATTCTAAACACAGCAATCCGAAGTGCAAAATTCTGGGAAAATGGAATATGCAAAATAAATGTGGAGCCCCAGTTATGGGTCTACAACACAATGAAAGCCAGATATCCTCAAAGGAAGGAAAACTAGCAAAGGGGGTGTCTCCATTACAGAGATCACCAAATCCACTCATATTAAGTGGCCCCTATGTCAAGATCCCGCTTTTTTTACAAGCTTGAAGGATGTGACGGGAAAACCTAAGCCAGTTATCCATCCACAGACAGCTGTTTCTAGTGGTGCTGCCACTCATCAGTGCGGAGTAGATTCTGGCTAACCGGGAGCAATGACTCGGGACCACCCAAAGACAACAATAGCTGATCTCCTCAGGGAGAACAGCTTCAAAAACACCGCGGAGCCACACTTAAGAGTCTCAACACAGCAATCCGAAGTGCAAAATTTCCTGGGAAAAGGGAATATGCAAAGTAAATGTGGAGCACCAGTTATGGGTCTACAACACAATGAAAGCCAGATATCCCTCAAAGGAAGGAAAACTAAGCAAAGGTGTCTCCATTACAGAGAGTCACCAAATCCACCATATTAAGTGGCCCCCTATGTCAAGATCTCGCAGTTTTTTTACAAGCTTTAAGGATGTGATGGGGAAAACCTAAGCCAGTTATCCATCCACAGACAGCTGTTACGGGAGTGTTGCCCCTCATCAGTGCTGGAGTAGGAATCTGGCTGCCGGGAGCAATGCCTCGGAGACCACCCAAACACAACAATAGCTGATCTCCTCAGGGAGACCAGCTACAAAACACCGCGGAGCCTCACTTAAGAGTCTCAACACAGCAATCTAAAGTGCAAAGTTCCCTGGGAAAAGGGAATATGCAAAATAAATGTGGAGCCCCAGTTATGGGTCTGTACAACACAATGAAAGCCAGATATCCCTCAAAGGATGGAAAACTAAGCAAAGAGGTGTCTCCATTACAGAGATCACCAAATCCACCATATTAAGTGGCCCCTATGTCAAGATCCACGCTTTTTTTACAAGCTTTAAGGATGTGACAGGAAAAACCTAAACCAGTTATCCATCTACAGACAGCTGTTTCGGGATGCTGCCCCTCATCTGTGCGGAGTAGGATTCTAGCTGACCGGGAGCAATGCCTCGGAGACCACCCAAACACAACAATAGCTGATCTCCTCAGGGAGACCAGCTACAAAAACACTGCTGGAGCCTCACTTAAGAGTCTCAACACATGCAACCGAAGTGCAAAGTTCCCTGGGAAAAGGGAATATGCAATAAAACGTGGAGCCCCAGTTATGGGTCTCCAACTCAGTGAAAGCCAGATATCCTTAAAGGAAGGAAAACTAAGCAAAGGGGTGTCTCCATTACAGAGATCACCAAATCCACCATATTAAGTGGCCCCTATGTCAAGATCCCGCTTTTTTACAAGCTTTAAGGATGTGACGGGGAAAACCTAGGCCAGTTATCCATCCACAGACAGCTGTTTCGGGGTGTTGCCACTCATCAGTGCAGAGTAGGATTCTGGCCAACCGGGAGCAATGCCTCGGAGACCACCCAAACACAACAATAGCTGATCTCCTCAGGAGACCAGCTACAAAAACACAGCGGAGCCTCACTTAAGAGTCTTAACACAGCAATCCGAAGTGCAAAGTTCCCTGGGAAAAGGGAATATGCAAAATAAATGTGGATCCCCAGTTATGGGTCTACAACACAATGAAAGCCAGATATCCCTCAAAGGTAGGAAAACATAGCAAAGGGGTGTCTCCATTACAGAGATCACCAAATCCACCATATTAAGTGGCCCCTATGTCAAGATCCCGCTTTTTTACAAGCTTTAAGGATTGTGACGAGGAAAACCTAAGCCAGTTATCCATCCGCAGACAGCTGTTTCAGGTGTTGCCCCTCATCAGTGCGGAGTAGGATTCTGGCTAACCGGGAGCAATGCCTCGAGACCACTCAAACACAACAATAGCTGATCGCCTCAGGAGACCAGCTACAAAACAACGCTGAGCCTCACTTAAGAGTCTCAACACAGCAATCCGAGCTGCAAAGTTCCTGGGAAAAGGGAATATGCAAAATAAATGTGGAGCCCCAGTTATGGGTCTACAACACAATGAAAGCCAGATATCCCTCAAAGGAAGGAAAACTAAGCAAAGGGGTGTCTCCATTACAGAGATCACCAAATCCACCATATTAAGTGGCCACTATGTCAAGATCCCGCTTTTTTACAAGCTTAA
Organism: Bufotes viridis; assembly: GCA_033119425.1. Classification (NCBI taxonomy): domain Eukaryota; kingdom Metazoa; phylum Chordata; class Amphibia; order Anura; family Bufonidae; genus Bufotes; species Bufotes viridis. Next base: position 68,515 of record JAKVIS010000216.1, on the reverse strand, counting down.
GGATGTGACAGGGAAAACCTAAGCCAGTTATCCATCCACAGACAGCTGTTTCGGGGTGTTGCCCTCATCAGTGCGGAGTAGGATTCTGGCTAATCGGGAGCAATGCCTCGGAGACCACCCAAACACAACAATAGCTGATCTCCTCAGGGAGACCAGCTACAAAAACACTGCAGAGCCTCACTTAAGAGTCTCAACACAGCAATCCGAAGTGCAAAAGTTCCCTGGGAAAAGGGAATATGCAAAATAAATGTGGAGCCCCAGTTATGGGTCTACAACACAATGAAAGCCAGATATCCCTCAAAGGAAGGAAAACTAAGCAAAGGGGTGTCTCCATTACAGAGATCACCAAATCCACCATATTAAGTGGCCCCTATGTCAAGATCCCGCTTTTTACAAGCTATAAGGATGTGACGGGAAAACCTAAGCCAGTTATCCATCCACAGACAGCTGTTTCGAGGTGTTGCCCTCATCAGTGCGGAGTAGGATTCTGGCTAACCTGGAGCAATGCCTCGGAGACCACCCAAACACAACAATAGCTGATCTCCTCAGGGAGACCAGCTACAAAAACACCAGCGAGCCTCACTTAAGAGTCTCAACACAGCAATCTGAAGTGCAAAGTTCCCTGGGAAAAGGGAATATGCAAAATAAATGTGGAGCCCCAGTTATGGGTCTACAACACAATGAAAGCCAGATATCCCTCAAAGGAAGGAAAACTAAGCAAAATGGTGTCTCCATTACAGAGATCACCAATCCACCATATTAAGTGGCCACTATGTCAAGATCCCGCTTTTTTACAAGCTTTAAGGATGTGACGGGAAAACCTAAAGCCAGTTATCCATCCACAGATAGCTGTTTCGGTGTATGCCCTCATCAGTGCGGAGTAGGATTCTGACTAACCGGGAGCAATGCCTCGGAGACCACCTAAACACAACAATAGCTGATCTCCTCAGGGAGACCAGCTACAAAAACACCAGCGGAGCCACACTTAAGAGTCTCAACACAGCAATCCGAAGTGCAAAATTCCCTGGGAAAAGGGAATATGCAAAATAAATGTGGAGCCCCAGTTATGGGTCTACAACACAATGAAAGCCAGATATCCCTCAAAGGAAGGAAAACTACAAAAGGGTGTCTCCATTACAGAGATCACCAAATCCACCATATTAAGTGGCCCCTATGTCAAGATCCCGCTTTTTTTACAAGCTATAAGGATGTGACGGGGAAAACCTAAGCCAGTTATCCATCCGCAGACAGCTGTTTCAGGGTGTTGCCCCTCATCAGTGCGGAGTAGGATTCTGGCTAACCTGGAGCAATGCCTCGGAGACCACCCAAACATCAACTAATAGCTGATCTCCTCAGGGAGACCAGCTACAAACACCGCGGAGCCTCACTTAAGAGTCTCAACACAGCAATCCAAGTGCAAAGTTCCTGGGAAAAGGGAATATGCAAAATAAATGTGGATCCCCAGTTATGGGTCTACAACACAATGAAAGCCAGATATCCTCAAAGGTAGGAAAACCAAGCAAAAGGTGTCTCCATACAGAGTCACCAAATCCACCATATTAAGTGGCCCCTATGTCAAGATCCCGCTTTTTTTACAAGCTTTAAGGATGTGACGGGGAAAACTCTAAGCCAGTTATCCATCCACAGACAGCTGTTTCAGGGTGTTGCCCTCATCAGTGCGGAGTAGGATTCTGGCTAACCGGGAGCAATGCCTCGGAGACCACCCAAACACAACAATAGCTGATCTCTCCCAGGGAGACCAGCTACAAAACACAGCGAGCCTCACTTAAGAGTCTCAACACAGCAATCCGAAGTACAAAGTTCCTGGGAAAAGGGAATATGCAAAATAAATGTGGAGCCCCAGTTATGGGTCTACAACACAATGAAAGCCAGATATCCCTCAAAGGATGGAAAACCAAGCAAAGTGGTGTCTCCATTACAGAGATCACCAAATCCACCATATTAAGTGGCCCCTATGTCAAGATCCCGCTTTTTTTTACAAGCTATAAGGATGTGACGGGGAAAACCTAAGCCAGTTATCCATCCACAGACAGCTGTTTCGGGTGTTGCCCTCATCAGTGCGGAGTAGGATTCTGGCTAATCGGGAGCAATGCCTCGGAGACCACCCAAACATAACAATAGCTGATCTCCTCAGGGAGACCAGCTACAAAAACACAGCGGAGCCTCACTTAAGAGTCTCAACACAGCAATCCGAGTGCAAAGTTCCCTGGGAAAGGGAATATGCAAAATAAATGTGGAGCCCCAGTTATGGGTCTACAACACAATGAAACCAGATATCCCTCAAAGGAAGGAAAACTAAGCAAAGGGGTGTCTCCATTACAGAGATCACCAAATCCACCATATTAAGTGGCCCCTATGTCAAGATCCCGCTTTTTACAAGCTTTAAGGATGTGACGGGAAAACCTAAGCCAGTTATCCATCCACAGACAGCTGTTTCAGGGTGTTGCCCCTCATCAGTGCCGGGTAGGATTCTGGCTAACCGGGAGCAATGCCTCGGAGACCACCCAAACACAACAATAGCTGATCTCCTCAGGGAGACCAGCTACAGAAACACCGCGGAGCCACACTTAAGAGTCTCAACACAGCAATCCTGAAGTGCAGAAATTCCCTGGGAAAAGGGAATATGCAAAATAAATGTGGAGCCCCAGTTATGGGTCTACAACACAATGAAAGCCAGATATCCCTCAAAGGAAGGAAAACCAAGCAAAGGGGTGTCTCCATTACAGAGATCACCAAATCCACCATATTAAGTGGCCCCTATGTCAAGATCCCGCTTTTTTACGAAGCTATAAGGATGTGACGGGGAAAACCTAAGCCAGTTATCCATCCACAGACAGCTGTTTCGGGGTGTTGCCCCTCATCAGTCGGGAGATAAGATTCTGGCTAACCTGGAGCAATGCCTCGGAGACCACCCAAACATAACAATAGCTGATCTCCTCAGGGAGACCAGCTACAAAAAACACTGCGGAGCCTCACTAAGAGTCTCAACACAGCAATCCGAAGTGCAAAGTTCCCTGGGAAAAGGAATATGCAAAATAAATGTGGAGCCCCAGTTATGGGTCTACAACACAATGAAAGCCAGATATCCCTCAAAGGAAGGAAAACCAAGCAAAGGGGTGTCTCCATTACAGAGATCACCAAATCCACCATATTAAGTGGCCCTATGTCAAGATCCCGCTTTTTACAAGCTTATAAGGATGTGACGTGGGAAAACCTAAGCCAGTTATCCATCCACAGACAGCTGTTTCAGGGTGTTGCCCTCATCAGTGTGGAGTAGGATTCTGGCTAACCGGGAGCAATGCCTCGAGACCACCCAAACACAACAATAGCTGATCTCCTCAGGAGACCAGCTACAAAACAACACAGCGGAGCCTCACTTAAGAGTCTCAACACAGCAATCCGAAGTGCAGAGTTCCTGGGAAAAGGGAATATGCAAAAATAAATGTGGAGCCCCAGTTATGGGTCTACAACACAATGAAAGCCAGATATCCCTCAAAGGAAGGAAAACTAAGCAAAATGGTGTCTCCATTACAGAGATCACCAAATCCACCATATTAAGTGGCCACTATGTCAAGATCCCGCTTTTTTACAAGCTTTAGGATGTGACGGGAAAACCTAAGCCGAGTTATCCATCCACAGACAGCTGTTTCGGGTGTTGCCCTCATCAGTGCGGAGTAGGATTCTGGCTAACCTGAGCAATGCCTCGGAGACCACCCAAACACAACAGTAGCTGATCTCCCTCAGGGAGACCAGCTACAAAAACACCGCGAGCCTCACTTAAGAGTCTCAACACAGCAATCCGAAGTGCAAAGTTCCCTGGGAAAAGGAATATGCAAAATAAATGTGGAGCCCCAGTTATGGGTCTACAACACAATGAAAGCCAGATATCCCTCAAAGGAAGGAAAACCAAGCGAAGGGTGTCTCCATTACAGAGATCACCAAATCCACCATATTATGGCCACCTATGTCAAGATCCCGCTTTTTTACAAGCTTTAAGGATGTGACAGGGAAAACCTAAGCCAGTTATCCATCCACAGACAGCTGTTTCGCGGTGTTGCCCCTCATCAGTGCGAGTAGGATTCTGGCTAACCGGGAGCAATGCCTCGGAGACCACCTAAACACAACAATAGCTGATCTCCTCAGGAGACCGGCTACAAAACTACAGCGGAGCCTCACTTAGGAGTCTCAACTACAGCAATCCGAAGTGCAAAGTTCCCTGGGAAAAGGAATATGCAAAATAAATGTGGAGCCCCAGTTATGGGTCTACAACACAATGAAACCAGATATCCCTCAAAGGTAAGGAAAACCAAGCAAAATGGTGTCTCCATTACAGAGATCACCAAATCCACCATATTAGTGGCCCCTATGTCAAGATCCAGCTTTTTTACAAGCTTTAAGGATGTGACGGGGAAGAACTCTAAGCCAGTTATCCATCCACGAGACAGCTGTTTCGAGGGTAGTGCCCTCATCAGTGCGGAGTAGGATTCTGGCTAGCCGAGAGCAATGCCTCGGAGACCACCCAAACACAACATATGCTGATCTCCTCAGGGAGACCAGCTACAAAAACACCGCTGAGCCTCACTTAAGAGTCTCAACACAGCAATCCGAAGTGCAAAGTTCCCTGGGAAAAGGAATATGCAAAGTCAAATGTGAGCCCAGTTATGGGTCTGCAACACAATGAAAGCCAGATATCCCTCAAAGGAAGGGAAAACCAAGCAAAGGGGTGTCTCCATTACAGAGATCACGTAAATCCACCATATTAAGTGGCCCCTATGTCAAGATCCCGCTTTTTTTACAAGCTTTAAGGATGTGACGGGAAAACCTAAGCCAGTTATCCATACACAGACAGCTGTTTCGGGGTGTTGCCCTCATCAGTGAGTAGGATTCTGGCTAACTGGGAGCAATGCCTCGGAGACCACCCAAACACAATCAATAGCTGATCTCCTCAGGGAGACCAGCTACAAAACACCAGCGGAGCCTCACTTAAGAGTCTCAACACAGCAATCTGAAGTGCAAGTTCCCTGGGAAAAGGGAATATGCAAATAAATGTGGAGCCCCAGTTATGGGTCTACAACACAATGAAAGCCAGATATCCTCAAAGGAAGGAAAACCAAGCAAGAGGTGTCTCCATTACAGAGATCACCAAATCCACCATATTAAGTGGCCCTATGTCAAGATCCGCTTTTACAAGCTTTAAGGATGTGACTGGAAACCTAAGCCAAGTTATCCATCCACAGACAGCTGTTTCGAGGTGATGCCCTCATCAGTGCAGAGTAGGATTCTGGCTAACCGGAAGCAATGCCTCGGAGACCACCCAAACATAGCAATAGCTGATCTCCTCAGGAGACCAGCCACAAAACACTGCGGAGCCAGCACTTAAGAGTCTCAACACAGCAATCCGAAGTGCAAAGTTCCCTGGGAAAAGGGAATATGCAATAAATGTGGAGCCCCAGCTATGGGTCTCCAACTACAATGAAAGCCAGATATCCTCAAAGGAAGGAAAACCAAGCAAAGGGTGTCTCCATTGCAGAGATCACCAATCCACCATATTAAGTGGCCCCTATGTCAGATCCCGCTTTTTACAAGCTATAAGGATGTGACGGGAGCCCAAGCCAGTTATCCATCCGCAGACAGCTGTTTCGGGTGTTGCCCCTCATCAGTGCTGAGTAGATTCTGGCTAACCGGGAGCAATGCCTCGGAGACCACCCAAACACAACAATAGCTGATCTCTCCAGGGAGACCGGCTACAAAACACGGCGCGGAGCCTCACTTAAGAGTCTCAACACAGCAATCCGAAGTGCAAAGTTCCCTGGGAAAAGGAATATGCAGAATAAATGTGGAGCCCCAGTTATGGGTCTACAACACAATGAAAGCCAGATATCCCTTAAAGGTAGGAAACAAGCAAAATGGTGTCTCCATACAAGATCACCAAATCCACCATATATAAGTGGCCGCTATGTCGAAGATCCCGCTTTACGAAGCTTTAAGGATGTGATCGGGAAAAAGCTAAGCCAGTTATCCATCCGCAGGATAGCTGTTTCGGGGTGCTGCCCTCATCAGTGCGGAGTAGGATTCTAGCTAACTGGAGCAATGCCTCGAGACCACCCAAACACAACAATAGCTGATCCCTCAGGGAGACCTAGCTACAAAACACCGCTGAGCCTCACTTAAGAGTCTCAACATAGCAATCCGAAGTGCAAAATTCCTGGGAAAAGGGAATATGCAAATAAATGTGGAGCCCCAGTTATGGGTCCACAACACAATGAAAGCCAGATATCCTCAAAGGAAGGAGAACCAAGCGAAAGGGTGTCTCCGACTACGAGATCACCAAATTCACCATATTAAGTGGCCCCTATGTCAAGATCCCGCTTTTTTACAAGCTTTAAGGAATGACAGGGAAAACCTAAGCAGTTATCCATCCACAGACAGCAGCTGTTTCAGGGTGTTGCCCTCATCAGTGCAGAGTAGGATTCTAGCTAACCGGGAGCAATGCCTCGAGACCACCCAACACAACAATAGCTGATCTCCTCAGGAGACCAGCTACAAAACACCGCTGAGCCTCACTTAAGAGTCTCAACACAGCAATCTGAGTGCAAAGATTCCCTGGGAAAAGGGAATATGCAAACAAATGTGGAGCCCCAGTTATGGGTCTACAACACAAATGAAAGCCAGATATCCTCAAAGGAAGGAAACCAAGCAAAGGGGTGTCTCCATTACAGAGATCACCAAATCCACCATATTAGTGGCCCTCTATGTCAAGATCCCGCTTTTTACGAAGCTCTAAGGATGTGACAGGGAAAACCTAAGCCAGTTATCCATCCACAGACAGCTGTTTCTGAGGTGTTGCCTCTCATCAGTGTGGAGTAGGGATTCTGGCTAACTGGGAGCAATGCCTGGAGACCACCTCAAACACAACAATAGCTGATCTCCTGGGAGACCAGCTACAAAACACCGCAGAGCCTCACTTAAGAGTCTCAACACAGCAATCCGAAGTGCAAAGTTCCCTGGGAAAAGGGAATATGCAAAATAAATGTGGAGCCCCAGTTATGGGTCTACAACACAATGAAAGCCAGATATCCCTCAAAGGAAGGAAAACTAAGCAAAGTGGTGTCTCCATTACAGAGATCACCAAATCCACCATATTATGGCCCCTATGTCAAGATCCCGCTTTTTTTACAAGCTTTAAGGATGTGACAGGGAAAACCTAAGCCAGGTATCCATCCACAGACAGCTGTTTCGGGGTGTTGCCCTCATCAGTGCGGGAGTAGGATTCTGGCTAACCGGGAGCAATGCCTCGAGACCACTCAAACACAACAATAGCTGATCTCCTCAGGGAGACCAGCTACAAAAACACCAGCAGAGCCTCACTTAAGAGTCTCAACACAGCAATCCAGGTGCAAAGTTCCTGAGAAATAGAATATGCAAAATAAATGTGGAGCCCCAGTTATGGGTCTACAACACAATGAAAGCCAGATATCCCTCAAAGGAAGGAAAACTAAGCAAAGGGGTGTCTCCATTACAGAGATCACCAAATCCACCATATTAAGTGGCCCTATGTCAAGATCCCGCTTTTTACAAGCTTTAAGGATGTGACGGGGAAAACCTAGCCAGGTATCCATCCACAGAACAGCTGTTTCAGGGTGTTGCCCTCATCAGTGCGGAGTAGGATTCTGGCTAACCGGGAGCAATGCCTCGGAGACCACTCCAACACAACAATAGCTGATCTCCTCAGGGAGCACCAGCTACAAAAACACCGCGGAGCCTCACTTAAGAGTCTCAACACAGCAATCCGAAGTGCAAAGTTCCCTGGGAAACAGGGAATATGCAAAATAAATGTGGAGCCCCAGTTATGGGTCTACAACACAATGAAAGCCAGATATCCTCAAAGGAAGGAAAACTAAGCAAAGTGGTGTCTCCATTACAGAGATCACCAAATCCACTATATTAAGTGGCCCCTATGTCAAGATCCCACTTTTTTACAAGCTTTAAGGATGTGACAGGGAAAACCTAAGCCAGGTTATCCATCCACAGACAGCTGTTTCGGGTGTTGCCCTCATCAGTGCGGAGTAGGATTCTGGCTAACCGGGAGCAATGCCTCGGAGACCACCCAACACAACAATAGCTGATCTCCTCAGGGAGACCAGCTACAAAAACACAGCGGAGCCTCACTTAAGAGTCTCAACACAGCAATCCGAAGTGCAAAGTTCCCTGGGAAAAGGGAATATGCAAAATAAATGTGGAGCCCCAGTTATGGGTCTACAACACAATGAAAGCCAGATATCCCTCAAAGGAAGGAAAACCAGCAAAGTGGTGTCTCCATTACAGAGATCACCAAATCCACCATATTAAGTGGCCCCTATGTCAAGATCCAGCTTTTTTTACAAGCTTTAAGGATGTGAGCGGGAAAACTCTAAGCCAGTTATCCATCCACAGACAGCTGTTTAGGGTGTTGCCCTCATCAGTGCGAGAGTAGGATTCTGGCTAACCGAGCAATGCCTCGAGACCACTCAAACATAACAATAGCTGATCTCCTCAGGGAGACCAGCTACAAAACACCTGCGGAGCCTCACTTAAGAGTCTCAACACAGCAATCCAGTGCAAAGTTCCCTGGGAAAAGGGAATATGCAAAATAAATGTGGAGCCCCAGTTATGGGTCTACATACACAATGAAAGCCAGATATCCCTCAAAGGAAGGAAAACCAAGCAAAGGGGTGTCTCCATTGACAGAGATCACAAATCCACCATATTAAGTGGCCCCTATGTCAAGATCCCGCTTTTTTTTACAAGCTTTAAGGATGTGACGGGGAAAACCTAAGCCAGTTATCCATCCACAGACAGCTGTTTCGGGGTGTTGCCCCTCATCAGTGCGGAGTAGGATTCTGGCTAACCGGGAGCAATGCCTCGGAGACCACCCAAACATAACAATAGCTGATCTCCTCAGGGAGACCAGCTACAAAAACACTATGGAGCCACACTTAAGAGTCTCAACACAGCAATCCGAAGTGCAAAGTTCCCTGGGAAAAGGGAATATGCAAAATAAATGTGGAGCCCCAGTTATGGGTCTACAACACAATGAAAGCCAGATATCCCTCAAAGTAAGGAAAACCAAGCAAAGGGGTGTCTCCATTACAGAGATCACAAAATCCACCATATTAAGTGGCCCCTATGTCAAGATCCGCTTTTTACAAGCTTTAAGGATGTGACGAGGGAAAACCTAAGCCAGTTATCCATCCACAGACAGCTGTTTCGGGGTGTTGCCCCTCATCAGTGCGGAGTAGGATTCTGGCTAACCGGGAGCAATGCCTCGGAGACCACCCAAACATAACAATAGCTGATCTCCTCAGGAGACCAGCTACAAAAAACACTGCGGAGCCACACTTAAGAGTCTCAACACAGCAATCCGAAGTGCAAAGTTCCCTGGGAAAGGGAATATGCAAAATAAATGTGGAGCACCAGTTATGGGTTTACAACACAATGAAAGCCAGATATCCCTCAAAGGAAGGAAAACCAAGCAAACGGGTGTCTCCATTACAGAGATCACCAAATCCACCATATTAAGTGGCCCCTATGTCAAGATCCCGCTTTTTTACAAGCTATAAGGATGTGATGGGGAAAACCTAAGCCAGTTATCCATCCACAAACAGCTGTTTCGGGGTGTTGCCCCTCATCAGTGCTGAGTAGGATTCTGGCTAACCGGGAGCAATGCCTCGGAGACCACCCAAACACAACAATAGCTGATCTCCTCAGGAGACCAGCTACAAAAACACGCGTGAGCCTCACTTAAGAGTCTCAACACAGCAATCCGAAGTGCAAAGTTCCCTGGGAAAAGGGAATATGCAAAATAAATGTGGAGCCCCAGTTATGGGTCTACAACACAATGAAAGCCAGATATCCCTCAAAGGAAGGAAAAACAAGCAAAATGGTGTCTCCATTACAGAGATCACCAAATCCACCATATTAAGTGGCCACTATGTCAAGATCCCGCTTTTTTACAAGCTTTAAGGATGTGACGGGGAAAACCTAAGCCAGTTATCCATCCACAGATAGCTGTTTCGGTGTGTTGCCCCTCATCAGTGCGGAGTAGGATTCTAGCTAACCTGGAGCAATGCCTCGGAGACCACCCAAACACAACAATAGCTGATCTCCTCAGGGAGACCAGCTACAAAAACACCGCTGAGCCACACTTAAGATTCTAAACACAGCAATCCGAAGTGCAAAATTCCCTGGGAAAATGGAATATGCAAAATAAATGTGGAGCCCCAGTTATGGGTCTACAACACAATGAAAGCCAGATATCCCTCAAAGGAAGGAAAACCAAGCAAAGGGGTGTCTCCATTACAGAGATCACCAAATCCACCATATTAAGTGGCCCCTATGTCAAGATCCGCTTTTTTACAAGCTTGAAGGATGTGACGGGGAAAACCTAAGCCAGTTATCCATCCACAGACAGCTGTTTCGTGGTGTTGCCACTCATCAGTGCGGAGTAGGATTCTGGCTAACCGGGAGCAATGCCTCGGAGACCACCCAAACACAACAATAGCTGATCTCCTCAGGAGACCAGCTACAAAACACCGCAGAGCCTCACTTAAGAGTCTCAACACAGCAATCCGAAGTGCAAAGTTCCCTGGGAAAAGGGAATATGCAAAATAAATGTGGAGCCCCAGTTATGGGTCTACAACACAATGAAAGCCAGATATCCCTCAAAGGAAGGAAAACCAAGCAAAGGGGTGTCTCCATTACAGAGATCACCAAATCCACCATATTAAGTGGCCCCTATGTCAAGATCCCGCTTTTTTACAAGCTTTAAGGATGTGACAGGGAAAACCTAAGCCAGTTATCCATCCACAGACAGCTGTTTCGGGGTGTTGCCCCTCATCAGTGCGGAGTAGGATTCTGGCTAACCGGGAGCAATGCCTCGGAGACCACCCAAACACAACAATAGCTGATCTCCTCAGGGAGACCAGCTACAAAAAACACCGCGAGCCTCACTTAAGAGTCTCAACACAGCAATCCGAAGTGCAAAGTTCCCTGGGAAAAGGGAATATGCAAAATAAATGTGGAGCCCCAGTTATGGGTCTACAACACAATGAAAGCCAGATATCCCTCAAAGGAAGGAAAACCAAGCAAAGGGTGTCTCCATTACAGAGATCACCAAATCCACCATATTAAGTGGCCCCTATGTCAAGATCCCGCTTTTTTACAAGCTTTAAGGATGTGACGGGGAAAACCTAAGCCAGTTATCCATCCACAGACAGCTGTTTCGAGGTGTTGCCCCTCATCAGTGCGGAGTAGGATTCTGGCTGACCGGGAGCAATGCCTCGGAGACCACCCAAACACAACAATAGCTGATCTCCTCAGGGAGACCAGCTACAAAACACCTGCGGAGCCACACTTAAGAGTCTCAACACAGCAATCCGAAGTGCAAAGTTCCCTGGGAAAAGGGAATATGCAAAATAAATGTGGAGCCCCAGTTATGGGTCTACAACACAATGAAAGCCAGATATCCCTCAAAGGAAGGAAAACCAAGCAAAGGGGTGTCTCCATTACAGAGATCACCAAATCCACCATATTAAGTGGCCCCTATGTCAAGATCCCGCTTTTTACAAGCTTTAAGGATGTGACGGGAAAACCTAAGCCAGTTATCCATCCACAGACAGCTGTTTCGGGTGTTGCCCCTCATCAGTGCGGAGTAGGATTCTGGCTAACCGGGAGCAATGCCTCGGAGACCACCCAAACACAACAATAGCTGATCTCCTCAGGGAGACCAGCTACAAAAAACCGCGGAGCCTCACTTAAGAGTCTCAACACAGCAATCCGAAGTGCAAAGTTCCCTGGGAAAAGGGAATATGCAAAATAAATGTGGAGCCCCAGTTATGGGTCTACAACACAATGAAAGCCAGATATCCCTCAAGGAAGGAAAACCAAGCAAAGGGTGTCTCCATTACAGAGATCACCAAATCCACCATATTAAGTGGCCCCTATGTCAAGATCCGCTTTTTTACAAGCTTTAAGGATGTGACGGGGAAAACCTAAGCCAGTTATCCATCCACAGACAGCTGTTTCAGGGTGTTGCCCCTCATCAGTCCGGAGTAGGATTCTGGCTAACCGGGAGCAATGCCTCGGAGACCACCCAAACACAACAATAGCTGATCTCCTCAGGGAGACCAGCTACAAAGCACTAGCAGAGCCTCACTTAAGAGTCTCAACACAGCAATCCGAAGTGCAAAATTCCCTGGGAAAGGGAATATGCAAAATAAATGTGGAGCCCCAGTTATGGGTCTACAACACAATGAAAGCCAGATATCCCTCAAAGGAAGGAAAACCAAGCAAAGGGGTGTCTCCATTACAGAGATCACCAAATCCACCATATTAAGTGGCCCCTATGTCAAGATCCGCTTTTTACAAGCTATAAGGATGTGACGGGGAAAACCTAAGCCAGTTATCCATCCACAGACAGCTGTTTCGAGGTGTTGCCCCTCATCAGTGCGCAGTAGGATTCTGGCTAACCTGGAGCAATGCCTCGGAGACCACCCAAACACAACAATAGCTGATCTCCTCAGGAGACCAGCTACAAAAAACACGCAGAGCCTCACTTAAGAGTCTCAACACAGCAATCCGAAGTGCAAAGTTCCCTGGGAAAAGGGAATATGCAAAATAAATGTGGAGCCCCAGTTATGGGTCTACAACACAATGAAAGCCAGATATCCCTCAAAGCAAGGAAAACCAAGCAAAATGGTGTCTCCATTACAGAGATCACCAAATCCACCATATTAAGTGGCCACTATGTCAAGATCCCGCTTTTTTATAAGCTTTAAGGATGTGACAGGGAAAACCTAAGCCAGTTATCCATCCACAGATAGCTGTTTCGGGGTGATGCCCCTCATCAGTGCGGAGTAGGATTCTGGCTAACCGGGAGCAATGCCTCGGAGACCACCCAAACACAACAATAGCTGATCTCCTCAGGAGACCAGCTATAAAAAACACCACGGAGCCACACTTAAGAGTCTCAACACAGCAATCCAAGTGCAAAGTTCCCTGGGAAAAGGGAATATGCAAAATAAATGTGGAGCCCCAGTTATGGGTCTACAACACAATGAAAGCCAGATATCCCTCAAAGGAAGGAAAACCAAGCAAAGGGGTGTCTCCATTACAGAGATCACCAAATCCACCATATTAAGTGGCCCCTATGTCAAGATCCGCTTTTTTACAAGCTATAAGGATGTGAAGGGGAAAACCTAAGCCAGTTATCCATCCGCAGACAGCTGTTTCAGGGTGTTGCCCCTCATCAGTGCGGAGTAGGATTCTGGCTAACCTGGAGCAATGCCTCGGAGACCACCCAAACACAACTATAGCTGATCTCCTCAGGGAGACCAGCTACAAAACACCGCGGAGCCTCACTTAAGAGTCTCAACACAGCAATCCGAAGTGCAAAGTTCCCTGGGAAAGGGAATATGCAAAATAAATGTGGATCCCCAGTTATGGGTCTACAACACAATGAAAGCCAGATATCCCTCAAAGGTAGGAAAACCAAGCATAAATGGTGTCTCCATTACAGAGATCACCAAATCCACCATATTAAGTGGCCCCTATGTCAAGATCCGCTTTTTTACAAGCTTTAAGGATGTGACGGGAAAACCTAAGCCAGTTATCCATCCACAGACAGCTGTTTCGGGGTGTTGCCCCTCATCAGTGCGGAGTAGGATTCTGGCTAACCGGGAGCAATGCCTCGGAGACCACCCAAACACAACAATAGCTGATCTCCTCAGGAGACCAGCTACAAAAAACACAGCGGAGCCTCACTTAAGAGTCTCAACACAGCAATCCAAAGTGCAAAGTTCCCTGGGAAAAGGGAATATGCAAAATAAATGTGGAGCCCCAGTTATGGGTCTACAACACAATGAAAGCCAGATATCCCTCAAAGGAAGGAAAACCAAGCAAAAGTGGTGTCTCCATTACAGAGATCACCAAATCCACCATATTAAGTGGCCCCTATGTCAAGATCCCGCTTTTTACAAGCTTTAAGGATGTGACGAGGAAAACCTAAGCCAGTTATCCATCCACAGACAGCTGTTTCGAGGTGTTGCCCCTCATCAGTGCGGAGTAGGATTCTGGCTAACCGGGAGCAATGCCTCGGAGACCACCCAAACACAACAATAGCTGATCTCCTCAGGAGACCAGCTACAAAAAACTACAGCGGAGCCTCACTTAAGAGTCTCAACACAGCAATCCGAAGTGCAAAGTTCCCTGGGAAAAGGGAATATGCAAAATAAATGTGGAGCCCCAGTTATGGGTCTACAACACAATGAAAGCCAGATATCCCTCAAAGGAAGGAAAACCAAGCAAAGTGGTGTCTCCATTACAGAGATCACCAAATCCACCATATTAAGTGGCCCTATGTCAAGATCCCGCTTTTTTACAAGCTTTAAGGATGTGACAGGAAAACCTAAGCCAGTTATCCATCCACAGACAGCTGTTTCGGGGTGTTGCCCCTCATCAGTGCGGAGTAGGATTCTGGCTAACCGGGAGCAATGCCTCGGAGACCACCCAAACACAACAATAGCTGATCTCCTCAGGAGACCAGCTACAAAAACACAGCGGAGCCTCACTTAAGAGTCTCAACACAGCAATCCGAAGTGCAAAGTTCCCTGGGAAAAGGGAATATGCAAAATAAATGTGGAGCCCCAGTTATGGGTCTACAACACAATGAAAGCCAGATATCCCTCAAAGGAAGGAAAACCAAGCAAAGGGGTGTCTCCATTACAGAGATCACCAAATCCACCATATTAAGTGGCCCCTATGTCAAGATCCCGCTTTTTTTACAAGCTTTAAGGATGTGACGGGAAAACCTAAGCCAGTTATCCATCCACAGACAGCTGTTTCGGGGTGTTGCCCCTCATCAGTGCGGAGTAGGATTCTGGCTAACCGGGAGCAATGCCTCGGAGACCACCCAAACACAACAATAGCTGATCTCCTCAGGGAGACCAGCTACAAAAAACACAGCGGAGCCTCACTTAAGAGTCTCAACACAGCAATCCGAAGTGCAAAGTTCCCTGGGAAAGGGAATATGCAAAATAAATGTGGAGCCCCAGTTATGGGTCTACAACACAATGAAAGCCAGATATCCCTCAAAGGAAGGAAAACCAAGCAAAGGGGTGTCTCCATTACAGAGATCACCAAATCCACCATATTAAGTGGCCCCTATGTCAAGATCCGCTTTTTTACAAGCTTTAAGGATGTGACAGGGAAAACCTAAGCCAGTTATCCATCCACAGACAGCTGTTTCGGGGTGTTGCCCCTCATCAGTGCGGAGTAGGATTCTGGCTAACCGGGAGCAATGCCTCGGAGACCACCCAAACACAACAATAGCTGATCTCCTCAGGAGACCAGCTACAAAAACACTGCGGAGCCTCACTTAGAGTCTCAACACAGCAATCCGAAGTGCAAAGTTCCCTGGGAAAAGGGAATATGCAAAATAAATGTGGAGCCCCAGTTATGGGTCTACAACACAATGAAAGCCAGATATCCCTCAAAGGAAGGAAAACCAAGCAAAGGGTGTCTCCATTACAGAGATCACCAAATCCACCATATTAAGTGGCCCCTATGTCAAGATCCGCTTTTTTACAAGCTTTAAGGATGTGACAGGGAAAACCTAAGCCAGTTATCCATCCACAGACAGCTGTTTCGGGTGTTGCCCTCATCAGTGCGGAGTAGGATTCTGGCTAACCGGGAGCAATGCCTCGGAGACCACCCAAACACAACAATAGCTGATCTCCTCAGGAGACCAGCTACAAAAACACACGCGGAGCCTCACTTAAGAGTCTCAACACAGCAATCCGAAGTGCAAAGTTCCCTGGGAAAAGGGAATATGCAAAATAAATGTGGAGCCCCAGTTATGGGTCTACAACACAATGAAAGCCAGATATCCCTCAAAGGAAGGAAAACCAAGCAAAAGGGTGTCTCCAATACAGAGATCACCAAATCCACCATATTAAGTGGTCACTATGTCAAGATCCCGCTTTTTTACAAGCTTTAAGGATGTGACAGGGAAAACCTAAGCCAGTTATCCATCCACAGACAGCTGTTTCGGGGTGTTGCCCCTGATCAGTGCGGAGTAGGATTCTGGCTAACCTAGAGCAATGCCTCGGAGACCACCCAAACACAACAATAGCTGATCTCCTCAGGGAGACCCGCTACAAAAAACACAGTGGAGCCTCACTTAAGAGTCTCAACACAGCAATCCGAAGTGCAAAGTTCCCTGGGAAAAGGGAATATGCAAAATAAATGTGGAGCCCCAGTTATGGGTCTACAACACAATGAAAGCCAGATATCCCTCAAAGGAAGGAAAACCAAGCAAAGGGTGTCTCCAATACAGAGATCACCAAATCCACCATATTAAGTGGCCACTATGTGAAGATCCCGCTTTTTTTTTTACAAGCTTTAAGGATATGACAGGGAAAACCTAAGCCAGTTATCCATCCACAGACAGCTGTTTCGGGGTGTTGCCCCTCATCAGTGCAGAGTAGGATTCTGGCTAAGCGGGAGCAATGCCTCGGAGTCCACCCAAACACAACAATAGCTGATCTCCTCAGGGAGACCAGCTACAAAAACACAGCGGAGCCTCACTTAAGAGTCTCAACACAGCAATCCGAAGTGCAAAAGTTCCCTAGGAAAAGGGAATATGCAAAATAAATTTGGAGCCCCAGTTATGGGTCTACAACACAATGAAAGCCAGATATCCCTCAAAGGAAGGAAAACCAAGCAAAGGGGTGTCTCCATTACAGAGATCACCAAATCCACCATATTAAGTGGCCCCTATGTCAAGATCCCGCTTTTTACAAGCTATAAGGATGTGACGGGAAAACCTAAGCCAGTTATCCATCCACAGACAGCTGTTTCGAGGTGTTGCCCCTCATCAGTGCGCAGTAGGATTCTGGCTAACCTGGAGCAATGCCTCGGAGACCACCCAAACACAACAATAGCTGATCTCCTCAGGGAGACCAGCTACAAAAAAACAGCAGAGCCTCACTTAAGAGTCTCAACACAGCAATCCGAAGTGCAAAGTTCCCTGGGAAAAGGGAATATGCAAAATAAATGTGGAGCCCCAGTTATGGGTCTACAACACAATGAAAGCCAGATATCCCTCAAAGCAAGGAAAACCAAGCAAAATGGTGTCTCCATTACAGAGATCACCAAATCCACCATATTAAGTGGCCACTATGTCAAGATCCCGCTTTTTTATAAGCTTTAAGGATGTGACGGGGAAAACCTAACCCAGTTATCCATCCACAGATAGCTGTTTCGGGGTGATGCCCCTCATCAGTGCGGAGTAGGATTCTGGCTAACCGGGAGCAATGCCTCGGAGACCACCCAAACACAACAATAGCTGATCTCCTCAGGAGACCAGCTATAAAAAACACCACGGAGCCACACTTAAGAGTCTCAACACAGCAATCCGAAGTGCAAA
This sequence comes from Bufotes viridis, assembly GCA_033119425.1. Lineage (NCBI taxonomy): Eukaryota > Metazoa > Chordata > Amphibia > Anura > Bufonidae > Bufotes > Bufotes viridis. The sequence goes on along the minus strand of JAKVIS010000216.1, from coordinate 51,030 downwards.
ATTCCCTGGGAAAAGGGAATATGCAAAATAAATGTGGAGCCCCAGTTATGGGTCTACAACACAATGAAAGCCAGATATCCCTCAAAGGAAGGAAAACCAAGCAAAGGGGTGTCTCCATTACAGAGATCACCAAATCCACCATATTAAGTGGCCCCTATGTCAAGATCCCGCTTTTTTACAAGCTATAAGGATGTGAAGGGGAAAACCTAAGCCAGTTATCCATCCGCAGACAGCTGTTTCAGGGTGTTGCCCCTCATCAGTGCGGAGAAGGTTTCTGGCTAACCTGGAGCAATGCCTCGGAGACCACCCAAACACAACTATAGCTGATCTCCTCAGGGAGACCAGCTACAAAAAACACCGCGGAGCCTCACTTAAGAGTCTCAACACAGCAATCCGAAGTGCAAAGTTCCCTGGGAAAAGGGAATATGCAAAATAAATGTGGATCCCCAGTTATGGGTCTACAACACAATGAATTCCAGATATCCCTCAAAGGTAGGAAAACCAAGATAAATGGTGTCTCCATTACAGAGATCACCAAATCCACCATATTAAGTGGCCCCTATGTCAAGATCCCGCTTTTTTTTACAAGCTTTAAGGATGTGACGGGGAAATCCTAAGCCAGTTATCCATCCACAGACAGCTGTTTCGGGGTGTTGCCCCTCATCAGTGCGGAGTAGGATTCTGGCTAACCGGGAGCAATGCCTCGGAGACCACCCAAACATAACAATAGCTGATCGCCTCAGGGAGACCAGCTACAAAAAACACAGCGGAGCCTCACTTAAGAGTCTCAACACAGCAATCCAAAGTGCAAAGTTCCCTGGGAAAAGGGAATATGCAAAATAAATGTGGAGCCCCAGTTATGGGTCTACAACACAATGAAAGCCAGATATCCCTCAAAGGAAGTAAAACCAAGGAAAGTGGTGTCTCCATTACAGAGATCACCAAATCCCCCATATTAAGTGGCCCCTATGTCAAGATCCCGCTTTTTTTACAAGCTTTAAGGATGTGACGGGGAAAACCTAAGCCAGTTATCCATCCACAGACAGCTGTTTCGGGGTGTTGCCCCTCATCAGTGCGGAGTAGGATTCTTGCTAATCGGGAGCAATGCCTCTGAGACCACCCAAACACAACAATAGCTGATCTCCTCAGGGAGACCAGCTACAAAAAACACAGCGGAGCCTCACTTAAGAGTCTCAACACAGCAATCCGAAGTGCAAAGTTCCCTGGGAAAAGGGAATATGCAAAATAAATGTGGAGCCCCAGTTATGGGTCTACAACACAATGAAAGCCAGATATCCCTCAAAGGAAGGAAAACCAAGCAAAAGGGTGTCTCCAATACAGAGATCACCAAATCCACCATATTAAGTGGTCACTATGTCAAGATCCCGCTTTTTTTTTTTACAAGCTTTAAGGATGTGACAGGGAAAACCTAAGCCAGTTATCCATCCACAGACAGCTGTTTCGGGGTGTTGCCCCTCATCAGTGCGCAGTAGGATTCTGGCTAACCTGGAGCAATGCCTCGGAGACCACCCAAACACAACAATAGCTGATCTCCTCAGGAGACCAGCTACATAAAAACACAGCGGAGCCTCACTTAAGAGTCTCAACACAGCAATCCGAGTGCAAAGTTCCCTGGGAAAAGGGAATATGCAAAATAAATGTGGATCCCCAGTTATGGGTCTACAACACAATGAAAGCCAGATATCCCTCAAAGGTAGGAAAACCAAGCAAAGGGGTGTCTCCATTACAGAGATCACCAAATCCACCATATTAAGTGGCCCCTATGTCAAGATCCCGCTTTTTTACAAGCTTTAAGGATGTGACAGGGAAAACCTAAGCCAGTTATCCATCCACAGACAGCTGTTTCGGGTGTTGCCCCTCATCAGTGCGGAGTAGGATTCTTGCTAATCGGGAGCAATGCCTCTGAGACCACCCAAACACAACAATAGCTGATCTCCTCAGGAGACCAGCTACAAAAAACTACAGCGGAGCCTCACTTAAGAGTCTCAACACAGCAATCCGAAGTGCAAAGTTCCCTGGGAAAGGGAATATGCAAAATAAATGTGGAGCCCCAGTTATGGGTCTACAACACAATGAAAGCCAGATATCCCTCAAAGGAAGGAAAACCAAGCAAAGGGGTGTCTCCATTACAGAGATCACCAAATCCACCATATTAAGTGGCCCCTATGTCAAGATCCCGCTTTTTTACAAGCTTTAAGGATGTGACGGGAAAACCTAAGCCAGTTATCCATCCACAGACAGCTGTTTCGGGGTGTTGCCCTCATCAGTGCGGAGTAGGATTCTGGCTAACCGGGAGCAATGCCTCGGAGACCACCCAAACACAACAATAGCTGATCGCCTCAGGAGACCAGCTACAAAAAACAGCTGGAGCCTCACTTAAGAGTCTCAACACAGCAATCCGAAGTGCAAAGTTCCCTGGGAAAGGGAATATGCAAAATAAATGTGGAGCCCCAGTTATGGGTCTACAACACAATGAAAGCCAGATATCCCTCAAAGGAAGGAAAACCAAGCAAAAGGGTGTCTCCATTACAGAGATCACCAAATCCACCATATTAAGTGGCCCCTATGTCAAGATCCCGCTTTTTTACAAGCTTTAAGGATGTGACAGGGAAAACCTAAGCCAGTTATCCATCCACAGACAGCTGTTTCGGGGTGTTGCCCCTCATCAGTGCAGAGTAGGATTCTGGCTAACCGGGAGCAATGCCTCGGAGACCACCCAAACACAACAATAGCTGATCTCCTCCAGGGAGACCAGCTACAAAAACTACGCGGAGCCTCACTTAAGAGTCTCAACACAGCAATCCGAAGTGCAAAGTTCCCTAGGAAAAGGAATATGCAAAATAAATGTGGAGCCCCAGTTATGGGTCTACAACACAATGAAAGCCAGATATCCCTCAAAGGAAGGAAAACCAAGCAAAGGGTGTCTCCATTACAGAGATCACCAAATCCACCATATTAAGTGGCCCCTATGTCAAGATCCCGCTTTTTTTACAAGCTATAAGGATGTGACGGGAAAACCTAAGCCAGTTATCCATCCACAGACAGCTGTTTCGAGGTGTTGCCCCTCATCAGTGCGGAGTAGGATTCTGGCTAACCTGGAGCAATGCCTCGGAGACCACCCAAACATAACAATAGCTGATCTCCTCAGGGAGACCAGCTACAAAACACCGCGGAGCCTCACTTAAGAGTCTCAACACAGCAATCCGAAGTGCAAAGTTCCTGGGAAAAGGGAATATGCAAAATAAATGTGGAGCCCCAGTTATGGGTCTACAACACAATGAAAGCCAGATATCCCTCAAAGGAAGGAAAACCAAGCAAAAGGGTGTCTCCATTACAGAGATCACCAAATCCACCATATTAAGTGGCCCCTATGTCAAGATCCCGCTTTTTTACAAGCTTTAAGGATGTGACGGGGAAAACCTAAGCCAGTTATCCATCCACAGACAGCTGTTTCGGGGTGTTGCCCCTCATCAGTGCGGAGTAGGATTCTGGCTAACCGGGAGCAATGCCTCGGAGACCACCCAAACATAACAATAGCTGATCTCCTCAGGGAGACCAGCTACAAAACACCGCTGAGCCTCACTTAAGAGTCTCAACACAGCAATCCGAAGTGCAAAGTTCCCTGGGAAAAGGGAATATGCAAAATAAATGTGGAGCCCCAGTTATGGGTCTACAACACAATGAAAGCCAGATATCCCTCAAAGGAAGGAAAACTAAGCAAAGGGGTGTCTCCATTACAGAGATCACCAAATCCACCATATTAAGTGGCCCCTATGTCAAGATCCCGCTTTTTTACAAGCTTTAAGGATGTGACGGGGAAAACCTAAGCCAGTTATCCATCCACAGACAGCTGTTTCGGGGTGTTGCCCTCATCAGTGCGGAGTAGGATTCTGGCTAACCGGAGCAATGCCTCGGAGACCACCCAAACATAACAATAGCTGATCTCCTCAGGGAGACCAGCTACAAAAACACCGCGGAGCCTCACTTAAGAGTCTCAACACAGCAATCCGAGTGCAAAGTTCCCTGGGAAAAGGGAATATGCAAAATAAATGTGGAGCCCCAGTTATGGGTCTACAACACAATGAAAGCCAGATATCCTCAAAGGAAGGAAAACTAAGCAAAGTGGTGTCTCCATTACAGAGATCACCAAATCCACCATATTAAGTGGCCCCTATGTCAAGATCCCGCTTTTTTACAAGCTTTAAGGATGTGACGGGGAAAACCTAAGCCAGTTATCCATCCACAGACAGCTGTTTCGGGGTGTTGCCCTCATCAGTGCGGAGTAGGATTCTGGCTAACCGGGAGCAATGCCTCGGAGACCACCCAAACACAACAATAGCTGATCTCCTCAGGGAGACCAGCTACAAAAACACGCGGAGCCTCACTTAAGAGTCTCAACACAGCAATCCAAGTGCAAAGTTCCCTGGGAAAAGGGAATATGCAAAATAAATGTGGAGCCCCAGTTATGGGTCTACAACACAATGAAAGCCAGATATCCCTCAAAGGAAGGAAAACTAAGCAAAAGGGTGTCTCCATTACAGAGATCACCAAATCCACCATATTAAGTGGCCACTATGTCAAGATCCCGCTTTTTTTTACAAGCTTTAAGGATGTGACGGGGAAAACCTAAGCCAGTTATCCATCCACAGACAGCTGTTTCGGTGTGTTGCCCCTCATCAGTGCGGAGTAGGATTCTGGCTAACCGGGAGCAATGCCTCGGAGACCACCCAAACACAACAATAGCTGATCTCCTCAGGGAGACCAGCTACAAAACACCGCGGAGCCTCACTTAAGAGTCTCAACACAGCAATCCGAGTGCAAAATTCCCTGGGAAAAGGGAATATGCAAAATAAATGTGGAGCCCCAGTTATGGGTCTACAACACAATGAAAGCCAGATATCCCTCAAAGGAAGGAAAACTAAGCAAAGGGTGTCTCCATTACAGAGATCACCAAATCCACCATATTAAGTGGCCCTATGTCAAGATCCCGCTTTTTACAAGCTTTAAGGATGTGACGGGAAAACCTAAGCCAGTTATCCATCCACAGACAGCTGTTTCGGGTGTTGCCCCTCATCAGTGCGGAGTAGGATTCTGGCTAACCGGGAGCAATGCCTCGGAGACCACCTAAACACAACAATAGCTGATCTCCTCAGGAGACCAGCTACAAAAACACAGCTGAGCCTCACTTAAGAGTCTCAACACAGCAATCCGAAGTGCAAAGTTCCCTGGGAAAAGGGAATATGCAAAATAAATGTGGAGCCCCAGTTATGGGTCTACAACACAATGAAAGCCAGATATCCCTCAAAGGAAGGAAAACTAAGCAAAGGGGTGTCTCCATTACAGAGATCACCAAATCCACCATATTAAGTGGCCCCTATGTCAAGATCCCGCTTTTTTTACAAGCTTTAAGGATGTGACGGGGAAAACCTAAGCCAGTTATCCATCCACAGACAGCTGTTTCGGGGTGTTGCCCCTCATCAGTGCGGAGTAGGATTCTGGCTAACCGGGAGCAATGCCTCGGAGACCACCCAAACACAACAATAGCTGATCTCCTCAGGGAGACCAGCTACAAAAACACTGCGGAGCCTACACTTAAGAGTCTCAACACAGCAATCCGAAGTGCAAAGTTTCCTGGGAAAAGGAATATGCAAAATAAATGTGGAGCCCCAGTTATGGGTCTACAACACAATGAAAGCCAGATATCCCTCAAAGGAAGGAAAACTAAGCAAAGGGGTGTCTCCATTACAGAGATCACCAAATCCACCATATTAAGTGGCCCCTATGTCAAGATCCCGCTTTTTTTTACAAGCTTTAAGGATGTGACGGGAAAACCTAAGCCAGTTATCCATCCACAGACAGCTGTTTCGGGTGTTGCCCTCATCAGTGCGGAGTAGGATTCTGGCTAACCGGGAGCAATGCCTCGGAGACCACCCAAACACAACAATAGCTGATCTCCTCAGGGAGACCAGCTACAAAACACCGCAGAGCCTCACTTAAGAGTCTCAACACAGCAATCCGAAGTGCAAAGTTCCCTGGGAAAAGGGAATATGCAAATAAATGTGGAGCCCCAGTTATGGGTCTACAACACAATGAAAGCCAGATATCCCTCAAAGGAAGGAAAACCAAGCAAAGTGGTGTCTCCATTACAGAGATCACCAAATCCACCATATTAAGTGGCCCCTATGTCAAGATCCCGCTTTTTTTACAAGCTTTAAGGATGTGACGGGAAAACCTAAGCCAGTTATCCATCCACAGACAGCTGTTTCGTGGTGTTGCCACTCATCAGTGCGGAGTAGGATTCTGGCTAACCGGGAGCAATGCCTCGGAGACCACCCAAACACAACAATAGCTGATCTCCTCAGGGAGACCAGCTACAAAACACCGCGGAGCCTCACTTAAGAGTCTCAACACAGCAATCTGAAGTGCAAAGTTCCCTGGGAAAAGGGAATATGCAAAATAAATGTGGAGCCCCAGTTATGGGTCTACAACACAATGAAAGCCAGATATCCCTCAAAGGAAGGAAAACTAGCAAAGTGGTGTCTCCATTACAGAGATCACCAAATCCACCATATTAAGTGGCCCCTATGTCAAGATCCCGCTTTTTTACAAGCTTTAAGGATGTGATGGGGAAAACCTAAGCCAGTTATCCATCCACAGACAGCTGTTTCGGGGTGTTGCCCTCATCAGTGCGGAGTAGGATTCTGGCTAACCGGGAGCAATGCCTCGGAGACCACCCAAACACAACAATAGCTGATCTCCTCAGGGAGACCAGCTACAAAAACACACGCGGAGCCTCACTTAAGAGTCTCAACACAGCAATCCGAAGTGCAAAGTTCCCTGGGAAAAGGGAATATGCAAAATAAATGTGGAGCCCCAGTTATGGGTCTACAACACAATGAAAGCCAGATATCCCTCAAAGGAAGGAAAACCAAGCAAAGGGGTGTCTCCATTACAGAGATCACCAAATCCACCATATTAAGTGGCCCCTATGTCAAGATCCCGCTTTTTTTACAAGCTTTAAGGATGTGACGGGAAAACCTAAGCCAGTTATCCATCCACAGACAGCTGTTTCGGGGTGTTGCCCCTCATCAGTGCGGAGTAGGATTCTGGCTAACCGGGAGCAATGCCTCGGAGACCACCCAAACACAACAATAGCTGATCTCCTCAGGAGACCAGCTACAAAAACACCGCGGAGCCACACTTAAGAGTCTCAACACAGCAATCTGAAGTGCAAAGTTCCCTGGGAAAAGGGAATATGCAAAATAAATGTGGAGCCCCAGTTATGGGTCTACAACACAATGAAAGCCAGATATCCTCAAAGGAAGGAAAACCAAGCAAACGGGTGTCTCCATTACAGAGATCACCAAATCCACCATATTAAGTGGCCCCTATGTCAAGATCCCGCTTTTTTACAAGCTTTAAGGATGTGACGGGGAAAACCTAAGCCAGTTATCCATCCACAGACAGCTGTTTCGTGGTGTTGCCTCTCATCAGTGCGGAGTAGGATTCTGTCTAACTGGGAGCAATGCCTCGGAGACCACCTAAACATTAACAATAGCTGATCTCCTCAGGGAGACCAGCTACAAAAACACCGCTGAGCCACACTTAAGAGTCTCAACACAGCAATCCGAAGTGCAAAATTCCCTGGGAAAATGGAATATGCAAAATAAATGTGGAGCCCCAGTTATGGGTCTACAACACAATGAAAGCCAGATATCCCTCAAAGGAAGGAAAACTAGCAAAGGGGTGTCTCCATTACAGAGATCACCAAATCCACCATATTAAGTGGCCCCTATGTCAAGATCCCGCTTTTTACAAGCTTGAAGGATGTGACGGGAAAACCTAAGCCAGTTATCCATCCACAGACAGCTGTTTCGTTTTGTTGCCACTCATCAGTGCGGAGTAGGATTCTGGCTAACCGGGAGCAATGACTCGGGACCACCTAAACACAACAATAGCTGATCTCCTCAGGGAGAACAGCTACAAAAACACCGCGGAGCCACACTTAAGAGTCTCAACACAGCAATCCGAAGTGCAAAATTTCTTGGGAAAAGGGAATATGCAAAGTAAATGTGGAGCACCAGTTATGGGTCTACAACACAATGAAAGCCAGATATCCCTCAAAGTAAGGAAAACCAGGCAAAGGGGTGTTTCCATTACAGAGATCACCAAATACACCATATTAAGTAGCCCCTATGTGAAGATCTCGCTTTTTTAAAAGCTTTAAGGATGTGACGGGGAAAACCTAAGCCAGTTATCCATCCACAGACAGCTGTTTCGGGTGTTGCCCTCATCAGTGCGGAGTAGGAATCTGGCTGCCGGGAGCAATGCCTCGGAGACCACCCAAACACAACAATAGCTGATCTCCTCAGGGAGACCAGCTACAAAACACCGCGGAGCCTCACTTAAGAGTCTCAACACAGCAATCCAAAGTGCAAAGTTCCCTGGGAAAAGGGAATATGCAAAATAAATGTGGAGCCCCAGTTATGGGTCTACAACACAATGAAAGCCAGATATCCCTCAAAGGAAGGAAAACTAAGCAAAGAGGTGTCTCCATTACAGAGATCACCAAATCCACCATATTAAGTGGCCCCTATGTCAAGATCCCGCTTTTTTTACAAGCTTGAAGGATGTGACGGAAAAACCTAAGCCAGTTATCCATCCACAGACAGCTGTTTCGGGGTGTTGCCCTCATCAGTGCGGAGTAGGATTCTGGCTAACCGGGAGCAATGCCTCGGAGACCACACAAACACAACAATAGCTGATCTCCTCAGGGAGACCAGCTACAAAACACCGCAGAGCCTCACTTAAGAGTCTCAACACAGCAATCCGAAGTGCAAAGTTCCCTGAGAAAATGGAATATGCAAAATAAATGTGGAGCCCCAGTTATGGGTCTACAACACAATGAAAGCCAGATATCCCTCAAAGGAAGGAAAACTAAGCAAAGTGGTGTCTCCATTACAGAGATCACCAAATCCACCATATTAAGTGGCCCCTATGTCAAGATCCCGCTTTTTTACAAGCTTTAAGGATGTGACGGGAAAACCTAAGCCAGTTATCCATCCACAGACAGCTGTTTCGTGGTGTTGCCACTCATCAGTGCAGAGTAGGATTCTGGCTAACCGGGAGCAATGCCTAGGAGACCACCCAAACACAACAATAGCTGATCTCCTCAGGGAGACCAGCTACAAAAACACAGCGGAGCCTCACTTAAGAGTCTCAACAAAGCAATCTGAAGTGCAAAGTTCCCTGGGAAAAGGGAATATGCAAAATAAATGTGGAGCCCCAGTTATGGGTCTACAACACAATGAAAGCCAGATATCCATCAAAGGAAGGAAAACCAAGCAAAGGGGTGTCTCCATTACAGAGATCACTAAATCCACCATATTAAGTGGCCCCTATGTGAAGATCTCGCTTTTTTAAAAGCTTTAAGGATGTGATGGGGAAAACCTAAGCCAGTTATCCATAGACAGACAGCTGTTACGGGGTGTTGCCCCTCATCAGTGCGGAGTAGGATTCTGGCTGCCGGGAGCAATGCCTCGGAGACCACCCAAACACAACTATAGCTGATCTCCTCAGGGAGACCAGCTACAAAAACACTGCGGAGCCTAACTTAAGAGTCTCAACACAGCAATCCAAAGTGCAAAGCTCCCTGGGAAAAGGGAATATGCAAAATAAATGTGGAGCCCCAGTTATGGGTCTACAACACAATGAAAGCCAGATATCCCTCAAAGGAAGGGAAACTAAGCAAAGTGGTGTCTCCATTACAAAGATCACCAAATCCACCATATTAAGTGGCCCCTATGTCAAGATCCCGCTTTTTTTACAAGCTTTAAGGATGTGACGGGAAAACCAAAGCCAGTTATCCATCCACAGACAGCTGTTTCGGGGTGTTGCCCTCATCAGTGCGGAGTAGGATTCTGGCTAACCGGGAGCAATGCCTCGGAGACCACCCAAACATAACAATAGCTGATCTCCTCAGGGAGACCAGCTACAAAAACACCGCGGAGCCTCACTTAAGAGTCTCAACACAGCAATCCGAAGTGCAAAGTTCCCTGGGAAAAGGGAATATGCAAAATAAATGTGGAGCCCCAGTTATGGGTCTACAACACAATGAAAGCCAGATATCCCTCAAAGGAAGGAAAACTAAGCAAAAGTGGTGTCTCCATTACAGAGATCACCAAATCCACCATATTAAGTGGCCCCTATGTCAAGATCCCGCTTTTTTACAAGCTTTAAGGATGTGACGGGAAAACCTAAGCCAGTTATCCATCCACAGACAGCTGTTTCGGTGTGTTGCCCTCATCAGTGCGGAGTAGGATTCTGGCTAACCGGGAGCAATGCCTCGGAGACCACCCAAACACAACAATAGCTGATCTCCTCAGGGAGACCAGCTACAAAAACACCGCTGAGCCACACTTAAGAGTCTCAACACAGCAATCCGAAGTGCAAAATTCCCTGGGAAAATGGAATATGCAAAATAAATGTGGAGCCCCAGTTATGGGTCTACAACACAATGAAAGCCAGATATCCCTCAAAGGAAGGAAAACCAAGCAAAGGGGTGTCTCCATTACAGAGATCACCAAATCCACCATATTAAGTGGCCCCTATGTCAAGATCCCGCTTTTTTACAAGCTTTAAGGATGTGACGGGAAAACCTAAGCCAGTTATCCATCCACAGACAGCTGTTTCTGTGGTGTTGCCACTCATCAGTGCGGAGTAGGATTCTGGCTAACCGGGAGCAATGCCTCGGAGACCACCCAAACACAACAATAGCTGATCTCCTCAGGGAGACCAGCTACAAAACACCGCGGAGCCTCACTTAAGAGTCTCAACACAGCAATCCGAAGTGCAAAGTTCCCTGGGAAAAGGGAATATGCAAAATAAATGTGGAGCACCAGTTATGGGTCTACAACACAATGAAAGCCAGATATCCCTCAAAGGAAGGAAAACCAAGCAAAGGGGTGTCTCCATTACAGAGATCACCAAATCCACCATATTAAGTGGCCCCTATGTCAAGATCCCGCTTTTTTTACAAGCTTTAAGGATGTGACGGGGAAAACCTAAGCCAGTTATCCATCCACAGACAGCTGTTTCGGGGTGTTGCCCTCATCAGTGCGGAGTAGGATTCTGGCTAACCGGGAGCAATGCCTCGGAGACCACCCAAACACAACAATAGCTGATCTCCTCAGGGAGACCAGCTACAAAAACACCGCAGAGCCTCACTTAAGAGTCTCAACACAGCAATCCGAAGTGCAAAGTTCCTGGGAAAAGGGAATATGCAAAATAAATGTGGAGCCCCAGTTATGGGTCTACAACACAATGAAAGCCAGATATCCTCAAAGGAAGGAAAACTAAGCAAAGGGGTGTCTCCATTACAGAGATCACCAAATCCACCATATTAAGTGGCCCCTATGTCAAGATCCCGCTTTTTTTACAAGCTTTAAGGATGTGACGGGAAAACCTAAGCCAGTTATCCATCCACAGACAGCTGTTTCGGGGTGTTGCCCCTCATCAGTGCGGAGTAGGATTCTGGCTAACCGGGAGCAATGCCTCGGAGACCACCCAAACATCAACAATAGCTGATCTCCTCAGGGAGACCAGCTACAAAAACACAGCGGAGCCTCACTTAAGAGTCTCAACACAGCAATCCGAAGTGCAAAGTTCCTGGGAAAAGGGAATATGCAAAATAAATGTGGAGCCCCAGTTATGGGTCTACAACACAATGAAAGCCAGATATCCCTCAAAGGAAGGAAAACTAAGCAAAGGGTGTCTCCATTACAGAGATCACCAAATCCACCATATTAAGTGGCCCCTATGTCAAGATCCCGCTTTTTTACAAGCTTTAAGGATGTGACGGGAAAACCTAAGCCAGTTATCCATCCACAGACAGCTGTTTCGGGTGTTGCCACTCATCAGTGCGGAGTAGGATTCTGGCTAACCGGGAGCAATGCCTCGGAGACCACCCAAACACAACAATAGCTGATCTCCTCAGGAGACCAGCTACAAAAACACCGCGGAGCCTCACTTAAGAGTCTCAACACAGCAATCCGAAGTGCAAAGTTCCCTGGGAAAAGGGAATATGCAAAATAAATGTGGAGCCCCAGTTATGGGTCTACAACACAATGAAAGCCAGATATCCCTCAAAGGAAGGAAAACCAAGCAAAGGGGTGTCTCCATTACAGAGATCACCAAATCCACCATATTAAGTGGCCTCTATGTCAAGATCCCGCTTTTTTACAAGCTTTAAGGATGTGACTGGGAAAACCTAAGCCAGTTATCCATCCACAGACAGCTGTTTCGTGGTGTTGCCCCTCATCAGTGCAGAGTAGGATTCTGGCTAACCGGGAGCAATGCCTCGGAGACCACCCAAACACAACAATAGCTGATCTCCTCAGGGAGACCAGCTACAAAAACACAGCGGAGCCTCACTTAAGAGTCTCAACACAGCAATCCGAAGTGCAAAGTTCCCTGGGAAAAGGGAATATGCAAAATAAATGTGGAGCCCCAGTTATGGGTCTACAACACAATGAAAGCCAGATATCCCTCAAAGGAAGGAAAACCAAGCAAAGGGGTGTCTCCATTACAGAGATCACCAAATCCACCATATTAAGTGGCCCCTATGTCAAGATCCCGCTTTTTTACAAGCTTTAAGGATGTGACGGGGAAAACCTAAGCCAGTTATCCATCCACAGACAGCTGTTTCGGGGTGTTGCCCTCATCAGTGCGGAGTAGGATTCTGGCTAACCGGGAGCAATGCCTCGGAGACCACCCAAACACAACAATAGCTGATCTCCTCAGGGAGACCAGCTACAAAAACACCGCTAGAGCCTCACTTAAGAGTCTCAACACAGCAATCCAAAGTGCAAAGTTCCTGGGAAAAGGGAATATGCAAAATAAATGTGGAGCCCCAGTTATGGGTCTACAACACAATGAAAGCCAGATATCCCTCAAAGGAAGGAAAACTAGCAAAGGGGTGTCTCCATTACAGAGATCACCAAATCCACCATATTAAGTGGCCCCTATGTCAAGATCCCGCTTTTTTACAAGCTTGAAGGATGTGACGGGGAAAACCTAAGCCAGTTATCCATCCACAGACAGCTGTTTCGGGTGTTGCCCCTCATCAGTGCGGAGTAGGATTCTGGCTAACCGGGAGCAATGCCTCGGAGACCACCCAAACACAACAATAGCTGATCTCCTCAGGGAGACCAGCTACAAAAACACCGCAGAGCCTCACTTAAGAGTCTCAACACAGCAATCCGAAGTGCAAAGTTCCCTGGGAAAATGGAATATGCAAAATAAATGTGGAGCCCCAGTTATGGGTCTACAACACAATGAAAGCCAGATATCCCTCAAAGGAAGGAAAACCAGCAAAGTGGTGTCTCCATTACAGAGATCACCAAATCCACCATATTAAGTGGCCCCTATGTCAAGATCCCGCTTTTTTACAAGCTTTAAGGATGTGATGGGGAAAACCTAAGCCAGTTATCCATCCACAGACAGCTGTTTCGGGTGTTGCCACTCATCAGTGCGGAGTAGGATTCTGGCTAACCGGGAGCAATGCCTCGGAGACCACCCAAACATAACAATAGCTGATCTCCTCAGGGAGACCAGCTACAAAAACACAGTGGAGCCTCACTTAAGAGTCTCAACACAGCAATCCGAAGTGCAAAGTTCCCTGGGAAAAGGGAATATGCAAATAAATGTGGAGCCCCAGTTATGGGTCTACAACACAATGAAAGCCAGATATCCCTCAAAGGAAGGAAAACTAAGCAAAGTGGTGTCTCCATTACAGAGATCACCAAATCCACCATATTAAGTGGCCCCTATGTCAAGATCCCGCTTTTTTACAAGCTTTAAGGATGTGACGGGGAAAACCTAAGCCAGTTATCCATCCACAGACAGCTGTTTCGGGTGTTGCCCCTCATCAGTGCGGAGTAGGATTCTGGCTAACCGGGAGCAATGCCTCGGAGACCACCCAAACACAACAATAGCTGATCTCCTCAGGGAGACCAGCTACAAAAACACCGCTGAGCCTACACTTAAGAGTCTCAACACAGCAATCCGAAGTGCAAAGTTCCCTGGGAAAAGGGAATATGCAAAATAAATGTGGAGCCCCAGTTATGGGTCTACAACACAATGAAAGCCAGATATCCCTCAAAGGAAGGAAAACTAAGCAAAGGGGTGTCTCCATTACAGAGATCACCAAATCCACCATATTAAGTGGCCCCTATGTCAAGATCCCGCTTTTTTACAAGCTTTAAGGATGTGACGGGAAAAACCTAAGCCAGTTATCCATCCACAGACAGCTGTTTCGGGGTGTTGCCACTCATCAGTGCGGAGTAGGATTCTGGCTAACCGGGAGCAATGCCTCGGAGACCACCCAAACACAACAATAGCTGATCTCCTCAGGAGACCAGCTACAAAAACACCGCTGAGCCACACTTAAGAGTCTCAACACAGCAATCCGAAGTGCAAAATTCCCTGGGAAAAGGGAATATGCAAAATAAATGTGGAGCCCCAGTTATGGGTCTACAACACAATGAAAGCCAGATATCCCTCAAAGGAAGGAAAACCAAGCAAAGGGGTGTCTCCATTACAGAGATCACCAAATCCACCATATTAAGTGGCCCCTATGTCAAGATCCCGCTTTTTTACAAGCTTTAAGGATGTGACGGGAAAACCTAAGCCAGTTATCCATCCACAGACAGCTGTTTCGGGGTGTTGCCCTCATCAGTGCGGAGTAGGATTCTGGCTAACCGGGAGCAATGCCTCGGAGACCACCCAAACACAACAATAGCTGATCTCCTCAGGGAGACCAGCTACAAAACACCGCAGAGCCTCACTTAAGAGTCTCAACACAGCAATCCGAAGTGCAAAGTTCCCTGAGAAAATGGAATATGCAAAATAAATGTGGAGCCCCAGTTATGGGTCTACAACACAATGAAAGCCAGATATCCCTCAAAGGAAGGAAAACTAAGCAAAGTGGTGTCTCCATTACAGAGATCACCAAATCCACCATATTAAGTGGCCCCTATGTCAAGATCCCGCTTTTTTTACAAGCTTTAAGGATGTGACGGGGAAAACCTAAGCCAGTTATCCATCCACAGACAGCTGTTTCGTGGTGTTGCCACTCATCAGTGCAGAGTAGGATTCTGGCTAACCGGGAGCAATGCCTCGGAGACCACCCAAACACAACAATAGCTGATCTCCTCAGGAGACCAGCTACAAAACACAGCGGAGCCTCACTTAAGAGTCTCAACAAAGCAATCCGAAGTGCAAAGTTCCCTGGGAAAAGGGAATATGCAAAATAAATGTGGAGCCCCAGTTATGGGTCTACAACACAATGAAAGCCAGATATCCATCAAAGGAAGGAAAACCAAGCAAAGGGGTGTCTCCATTACAGAGATCACTAAATCCACCATATTAAGTGGCCCCTATGTGAAGATCTCGCTTTTTTAAAAGCTTTAAGGATGTGATGGGGAAAACCTAAGCCAGTTATCCATCCACAGACAGCTGTTTCGGGGTGTTGCCCCTCATCAGTGCGGAGTAGGATTCTGGCTAACCGGGAGCAATGCCTCGGAGACCACCCAAACACAACAATAGCTGATCTCCTCAGGGAGACCAGCTACAAAAACACTGCGGAGCCTAACTTAAGAGTCTCAACACAGCAATCCAAAGTGCAAAGCTCCCTGGGAAAAGGGAATATGCAAAATAAATGTGGAGCCCCAGTTATGGGTCTACAACACAATGAAAGCCAGATATCCCTCAAAGGAAGGGAAACTAAGCAAAGGGGTGTCTCCATTACAAAGATCACCAAATCCACCATATTAAGTGGCCACTATGTCAAGATCCCGCTTTTTTACAAGCTTGAAGGATGTGACGGAAAAACCTAAGCCAGTTATCCATCCACAGACAGCTGTTTCGGGGTGTTGCCACTCATCAGTGCGGAGTAGGATTCTGGCTAACCGGGAGCAATGCCTCGGAGACCACACAAACACAACAATAGCTGATCTCCTCAGGAGACCAGCTACAAAAACACCGCAGAGCCTCACTTAAGAGTCTCAACACAGCAATCCGAAGTGCAAAGTTCCCTGAGAAAATGGAATATGCAAAATAAATGTGGAGCCCCAGTTATGGGTCTACAACACAATGAAAGCCAGATATCCCTCAAAGGAAGGAAAACTAAGCAAAGTGGTGTCTCCATTACAGAGATCACCAAATCCACCATATTAAGTGGCCCCTTTGTCAAGATCCCGCTTTTTTACAAGCTTTAAGGATGTGACGGGGAAAACCTAAGCCAGTTATCCATCCACAGACAGCTGTTTCGTGGTGTTGCCACTCATCAGTGCAGAGTAGGATTCTGGCTAACCGGGAGCAATGCCTAGGAGACCACCCAAACATAACAATAGCTGATCTCCTCAGGGAGACCAGCTACAAAACACAGCGGAGCCTCACTTAAGAGTCTCAACAAAGCAATCTGAAGTGCAAAGTTCCCTGGGAAAAGGGAATATGCAAAATAAATGTGGAGCCCCAGTTATGGGTCTACAACACAATGAAAGCCAGATATCCCTCAAAGGAAGGAAAACCAAGCAAAGGGGTGTCTCCATTACAGAGATCACTAAATCCACCATATTAAGTGGCCCCTATGTGAAGATCTCGCTTTTTTTAAAAGCTTTAAGGATGTGATGGGGAAAACCTAAGCCAGTTATCCATAGACAGACAGCTGTTACGGGGTGTTGCCCTCATCAGTGCAGAGTAGGATTCTGGCTGCCGGGAGCAATGCCTCGGAGACCACCCAAACACAACTATAGCTGATCTCCTCAGGTAGACCAGCTACAAAAAACACTGCGGAGCCTAACTTAAGAGTCTCAACACAGCAATCCAAAGTGCAAAGCTCCCTGGGAAAAGGGAATATGCAAGATAAATGTGGAGCCCCAGTTATGGGTCTACAACACAATGAAAGCCAGATATCCCTCAAAGGAAGGGAAACCAAGCAAAGGAGTGTCTCCATTACAAAGATCACCAAATCCACCATATTAAGTGGCCCCTATGTCAAGATCCCGCTTTTTTTACAAGCTTTAAGGATGTGACAGGGAAAACCAAAGCCAGTTATCCATCCACAGACAGCTGTTTTGTGGTGTTGCCCCTCATCAGTGCGGAGTAGGATTCTGGCTAACCGGGAGCAATGCCTCGGAGACAACCCAAACACAACAATAGCTGATCTCCTCAGGGAGACCAGCTACAAAAACACCGCAGAGCAACACTTAAGAGTCTAAACGCAGCAATCCGAAGTGCAAAGTTCCCTGGGAAAAGGGAATATGCAAAATAAATGTGGAGCCCCAGTTATGGGTCTACAACACAATGAAAGCCAGATATCCCTCAAAGGAAGGAAAACCAAGCAAAGGGGTGTCTCCATTACAGAGATCACCAAATCCACCATATTAAGTGGCCCCTATGTCAAGATCCCGCTTTTTTAACAAGCTTTAAGGATGTGACGGGAAAACCTAAGCCAGTTATCCATCCACAGACAGCTGTTTCGGGGTGTTGCCCTCATCAGTGCGGAGTAGGATTCTGGCTAACCGGGAGCAATGCCTCGGAGACCACCCAAACACAACAATAGCTGATCTCCTCAGGGAGACCAGCTACAAAAACACCGCGGAGCCTCACTTAAGAGTCTCAACACAGCAATCCGAAGTGCAAAGTTCCCTGGGAAAAGGGAATATGCAAAATAAATGTGGAGCCCCAGTTATGGGTCTACAACACAATGAAAGCCAGATATCCCTCAAAGGAAGGAAAACAAGCAAAGTGGTGTCTCCATTACAGAGATCACCAAATCCACCATATTAAGTGGCCACTATGTCAAGATCCCGCT
This sequence comes from Bufotes viridis, assembly GCA_033119425.1. Classification (NCBI taxonomy): domain Eukaryota; kingdom Metazoa; phylum Chordata; class Amphibia; order Anura; family Bufonidae; genus Bufotes; species Bufotes viridis. The sequence continues at coordinate 33,134 of JAKVIS010000216.1, read as the reverse complement.
TTTTTTACAAGCTTTAAGGATGTGACGGGAAAACCTAAGCCAGTTATCCATCCACAGACAGCTGTTTCGGGGTGTTGCCCCTCATCAGTGCGGAGTAGGATTCTGGCTAACCGGGAGCAATGCCTCGGAGACCACCCAAACACAACAATAGCTGATCTCCTCAGGGAGACCAGCTACAAAAACACCGCTGAGCCACACTTAAGAGTCTCAACACAGCAATCCGAAGTGCAAAGTTCCCTGGGAAAATGGAATATGCAAAATAAATGTGGAGCCCCAGTTATGGGTCTACAACACAATGAAAGCCAGATATCCCTCAAAGGAAGGAAAACTAAGCAAAGGGGTGTCTCCATTACAGAGATCACCAAATCCACCATATTAAGTGGCCCCTATGTCAAGATCCCGCTTTTTACAAGCTTTAAGGATGTGACGGGGAAAACCTAAGCCAGTTATCCATCCACAGACAGCTGTTTCGGGGTGTTGCCCCTCATCAGTGCGGAGTAGGATTCTGGCTAACCGGGAGCAATGCCTCGGAGACCACCCAAACACAACAATAGCTGATCTCCTCAGGAGACCAGCTACAAAAACACCGCGGAGCCTCACTTAAGAGTCTCAACACAGCAATCCGAAGTGCAAAGTTCCCTGGGAAAAGGGAATATGCAAAATAAATGTGGAGCCCCAGTTATGGGTCTACAACACAATGAAAGCCAGATATCCATCAAAGGAAGGAAAACCAAGAAAGGGGTGTCTCCATTACAGAGATCACCAAATCCACCATATTAAGTTGCCCCTATTTCAAGATCCCGCTTTTTTACAAGCTTTATGGATGTGATGGGGAAAACCTAAGCCAGTTATCTATCCACAGACAGCTGTTTCAGGGTGGTGCCCCTCATCAGTGCGGAGTAGGATTCTAGCTAACCGGGAGCAATGCCTCGGAGACCACCCAAACACAACAATAGCTGATCTCAGGGAGACCAGCTACAAAAACACCGCGGAGCCTCAACACAGCAATCCAAAGTGCAAAGTTCCCTGGGAAAGGGAATATACAAAATAAATGTGGAGCTCCAGTTATGGGTCTACAACACAATGAAAGCCAGATATCCCTCAAAGGAAGGAAAACCAAGCAAAGGGGTGTCTCTATTACAGAGATCACCAAATCCACCATATTAAGTGGTCCCTATGTGAAGATCCCGCTTTTTTACAAGCTTTAAGGATGTGACGGGAAAACCTAAGCCAGTTATCCATCCACAGACAGCTGTTTCGGGGTGTTGCCCTCATCAGTGCGGAGTAGGATTCTGGCTAACCGGGAGCAATGCCTCGGAGACCACCCAAACACAACAATAGCTGATCTCCTCAGGGAGACCAGCTACAAAACACACGCGGAGCCTCACTTAAGAGTCTCAACACAGCAATCCGAAGTGCAAAGTTCCCTGGGAAAAGGGAATATGCAAAATAAATGTGGAGCCCCAGTTATGGGTCTACAACACAATGAAAGCTAGATATCCTTCAAAGGAAGGAAAACTAAGCAAAGGGGTGTCTCCATTACAGAGATCACCAAATCCACCATATTAAGTGGCCCCTATGTGAAGATCCCGATTTTTTTACAAGCTTTAAGGATGTGACGGGGAAAACCTAAGCCAGTTATCCATCCACAGACAGCAGTTTCGGGGTGTTGCCCCTCATCAGTGCGGAATAGGATTCTGGCTAACCGGGAGCAATGCCTCGGAGACCACCCAAACACAACAATAGCTGATCTCCTCAGGGAGACCAGCTACAAAACACCGCGGAGCCTCACTTAAGAGTCTCAACACAGCAATCCGAAGTGCAAAGTTCCCTGGGAAAAGGGAATATGCAAAATAAATGTGGAGCCCCAGTTATGGGTCTACAACACAATGAAAGCCAGATATCCCTCAAAGGAAGGAAAACTAAGCAAAGGGGTGTCTCCATTACAGAGATCACCAAATCCACCATATTAAGTGGCCCCTATGTCAAGATCCAGCTGTTTTACAAGCTTGAAGGATGTGAAGGGGAAAACCTAAACCAGTTATCCATCCACAGACAGCTGTTTCAGGGTGTTGCCCCTCATCAGTGCGGAGTAGGATTCTGGCTAATCGGGAACAATGCCTCGCGAGACCACCCAAACACAACAATAGCTGATCTCCTCAGGCAGACCAGCTACAAAAACACCGCAGAGACTCACTTAAGAGTCTCAACACAGCAATCCGAAGAGCAAAGTTCCCTGGGAAAAGGGAATATGCAAAACAAAAGTGAAGCCCCAGTTATGGGTTTACAAAACAATGAAAGCCAGATATCCCTCAAAGGAAGGAAAACTAAGCAAAGGGGTGTCTCCATTACAGAGATCACCAAATCCACCATAATAAGTGGCCCCTATGTCAAGATCCCGCTGTTTTTACAAGCTTTAAGGATGTGACGGGGAAAACCTAAGCCAGTTATTTATCCACAGACAGCTGTTTCAGGGTGTTGCCCCTCATCAGTGCGGAGTACGATTCTGGCTAACCGGGAGCAATGCCTCGGAGACCACCCAAACACAACAATAGCTGATCTCCTCAGGGAGACCAGCTACAAAAACACTGCGGAGCTTCACTTAAGAGTCTCAACACAGCAATCCGAAGTGCAAAGTTTCCTGGGAAAAGGGAATATGCAAAACAAATGTGGAGCCAAAGTTATGGGTCTACAACACAATGAAAGCCAGATATCCCTCAAAGGAAGGAAAACTAAGTAAAGGGGTGTCTCCATTACAGAGATCACCAAATCCACCATATTAAGTGGCCCCTATGTCAAGATCCCGCTTTTTTACAAGCTTTAAGGATGTGACGGGGATAACCTAAGCCAGTTATCCATCCACAGACAGCTGTTTCAGGGTGTTGCCCCTCTTCAGTGCGGAGTAGGATTCTGGCTAACCGGGAGCAATGCCTCGGAGACCACCCAAACACAACAATAGCTGATCTCCTCATGGAGACCAGCTACAAAACACCGCGGAGCCTCACTTATGAGTCTCAACACAGCAATCCAAGTGCAAAGTTCCCTGGGAAAAGGGAATGTGCAAAATAAATGTGAAGCCCCAGATAGGGGTCTACAACACAATGAAAGCCAGATATCATTCAAAGGTAGGAAAACCAAGAAAATAGGTGTCTCTATTACAGAGATCACCAAATCCACCATATTAAGTGGCCCCTATGTGAAAAACCCGCTTTTTACAAGCTTTAAGGATGTGCGGGGAAAACCTAAGCCAGTTATCCATCCACAGACAGCTGTTTCAGGGTGTTGCCCCTCATCAGTGCGGGTAGGATTCTGGCTAACCGGGAGCAATGCCTCGGAGAGCACCCAAACACAACAATAGCTGATCTCCTCATGGAGACCAGCTACAAAACACCGCGGAGCCTCACTTAAGAGTCTCAACACAGCAATCCGAAGTGCAAAGTTCCCTAGGAAAAGGGAATATGCAAAATAAACGTGGAGCCCCAGTTATGGGGTCTACAACACAATGAAAGCCAGATATCCCTCAAAGGAAGGAAAACTAAGCAAAGGGGTGTCTCCATTACAGAGATCACCAAATCCACCATATTAAGTGGCCCCTATGTCAAGATCACGCTTTTTTACAAGCTTTAAGGATGTGACAGGGAAAACTTAAACCAGTTATCCATCTACAGACAGCTGTTTCGGGATGTTGCCCTCATCTGTGCGGAGTAGGATTCTAGCTGACCGGGAGCAATGCCTCGGAGACCACCCAAACACAACAATAGCTGATCTCCTCAGGGAGACCAGCTACAAAAACACTGCGGAGCCTTACTTAAGAGTCTCAACACAGCAATCCGAAGTGCAAAGTTCCCTGGGAAAAGGGAATATGCAATAAACGTGGAGCCCCAGTTATGGGTCTCCAACACAGTGAAAGCCAGATATCCTTTAAAGGAAGGAAAACTAAGCAAAGGGGTGTCTCCATTACAGAGATCACCAAATCCACCATATTAAGTGGCCCCTATGTCAAGATCCCGCTTTTTACAAGCTTTAAGGAAGTGACGGGAAAACCTAAACCAGTTATCCATCCACAGACAGCTGTTTCGGGGTGTTGCCCCTCATCAGTGCGGAGTAGGATTCTAGCTAACCGGGAGCAATGCCTCGGAGACCACCCAAACACAACAATAGCTGATCTCAGGGAGACCAGCTACAAAAAACACCGCGGAGCCTCAACACAGCAATCCAAAGTGCAAAGTTCCCTGGGAAAAGGGAATATACAAAATAAATGTGGAGCTCCAGTTATGGGTCTACAACACAATGAAAGCCAGATATCCCTCAAAGGAAGGAAAACCAAGCAAAGGGGTGTCTCCATTACAGAGATCACCAAATTCAACATATTAAGTGCCCCCTATGTGAAGATCCCACTTTTTTTACAAGCTTTAAGGATGTGACAGGGAAAACCTAAGCCAGTTATCCATCCACAGACAGCTGTTTCGGGGTGTTGCCCCTCATCAGTGCGGAGTAGGATTCTGGCTAACCGGGAGCAATGCCTCGGAGACCACTCCAAACACAACAATAGCTGATCGCCTCAGGGAGACCAGCTACAAAAACACCGCTGAGCCTCACTTAAGAGTCTCAACACAGCAATCCGAAGTGCAAAGTTCCCTGGGAAAAGGGAATATGCAAATAAATGTGGAGCCCCAGTTATGGGTCTACAACACAATGAAAGCTAGATATCCCTCAAAGGAAGGAAAACTAAGCAAAGGGGTGTCTCCATTACAGAGATCACCAAATCCACCATATTAAGTGGCCCCTATGTCAAGATCCCGCTTTTTTACAAGCTTTAAGGATGTGACGGGAAAACCTAAGCCAGTTATCCATCCACAGACAGCTGTTTCAGGGTGTTGCCCTCATCAGTGTGGAGTAGGATTCTGGCTAACCGGGAGCAATGCCTCGGAGACCACCCAAACACAACAATAGCTGATCTCCTCAGGGAGACCAGCTACAAAACACCGCGGAGCCTCACTTAAGAGTCTCAACACAGCAATCCGAAGTGCAAAGTTCCCTGGGAAAAGGGAATATGCAAAATAAATGTGGAGCCCCAGTTATGGGTCTACAACACAATGAAAGCCAGATATCCCTCAAAGGAAGGAAAACCAAGCAAAGGGGTGTCTCCATTACAGAGATCACCAAATCCACCATATTAAGTGGCCCCTATGTCAAGATCCCACTTTTTTACAAGCTTTAAGGATGTGACGGGAAAACCTAAGCCAGTTATCCATCCACAGACAGCTGTTTCAGGGTGTTGCCCCTCATCAGTGCGGAGTAGGATTCTGATAACCGGGAGCAATGCCTCGGAGACCACTCCAAACACAACAATAGCTGATCTCCTCAGGAGACCAGCTACAAAAACACCGCGGAGCCTCACTTAAGAGTCTCAACACAGCAATCCGAAGTGCAAAGTTCCCTGGAAAAAGGAATATGCAAAACAAATGTGGAGCCCCAGTTATGGGTCTACAGCACAATGAAAGCCAGATATCCCTCAAAGGAAGGAAAACCAAGCAAAGGGTGTCTCCATTACAGAGATCACCAAATCCACCATATTAAGTGGCCACTATGTGAAGATCCCGCTTTTTTACAAGCTTTAAGGATGTGAAGGGGAAAACCTAAGCCAGTTATCCATCCACAGACAGCAGTTTCGGGGTGTTGCCCTCATCAGTGCGGGAGTAGGATTCTGGCTAACCGGAGCAATGCCTCGGAGACCACCCAAACATAACAATAGCTGATCTCCTCAGGGAGACCAGCTACAAAACACCGCGGAGCCTCACTTAAGAGTCTCAACACAGCAATCCGAAGTGCAAAGTTCCCTGGGAAAAGGGAATATGCAAAATAAATGTGGAGCCCCAGTTATGGGTCTACAACACAATGAAAGCCAGATATCCATCAAAGGAAGGAAAACCAAGAAAGGGGTGTCTCCATTACAGAGATCACCAAATCCACCATATTAAGTTGCCCCTATTTCAAGATCCCGCTTTTTTACAAGCTTTATGGATGTGATGGGGAAAACCTAAGCCAGTTATCTATCCACAGACAGCTGTTTCAGGGTGGTGCCCTCATCAGTGCGGAGTAGGATTCTAGCTAACCGGGAGCAATGCCTCGGAGACCACCTAAACACAACAATAGCTGATCTCAGGAGACCAGCTACAAAACACCGCGGAGCCTCACTTAAGAGTCTCAACACAGCAATCCAAAGTGCAAAGTTCCCTGGGAAAAGGGAATATACAAAATAAATGTGGAGCTCCAGTTATGGGTCTACAACACAATGAAAGCCAGATATCCCTCAAAGGAAGGAAAACTAGCAAAGGGGTGTCTCTATTACAGAGATCACCAAATCCACCATATTAAGTGGCCCCTATGTCAAGATCCCGCTTTTTTTACAAGCTTTAAGGATGTGACGGGGAAAACCTAAGCCAGTTATCCATCCACAGACAGCTGTTTCGGAGTGTTGCCCTCATCAGTGCGGAGTAGGATTCTGGCTAACCGGGAGCAATGCCTCGGAGACCACCCAAACACAACAATAGCTGATCTCAGGGAGACCAGCTACAAAACACCGCTGAGCCTCACTTAAGAGTCTCAACACAGCAATCCGAAGTGCAAAGTTCCCTGGGAAAAGGGAATATGCAAAATAAATGTGGAGCCCCAGTTATGGGTCTACAACACAATGAAAGCCAGATATCCCTCAAAGGAAGGAAAACTAAGCAAAGGGGTGTCTCCATTACAGAGATCACCAAATCCAACATATTAAGTGGCCCCTATGTGAAGATCCTCGCTTTTTACAAGCTTTAAGGATGTGACAGGGAAAACCTAAGCCAGTTATCCATCCACAGACAGCTGTTTCGGGTGTTGCTACTCATCAGTGCGGAGTAGGATTCTGGCTAACCGGGAGCAATGCCTGGAGACCACCCTAAGCACGGCAATCGCTGATCCTCGGAGGAGATTTCCAGTCTACAAAGCGCTGGCGGACCCATAACTGGGGCTCCACATTTATTTTGCATATTCCCTTTTCCCAGGAACTTTGCACTTCGGATTGCTGTGTTGAGACTCTTAAGTGAGGCTCCGCGTTGTTTTGTAGCTGGTCTCCCTGAGGGATCAGCTATTGTTGTGTTTGGGTGGTCTCCGAGGCATTGCTCCCGGTTAGCCAGAATCCTACTCCGCACTGATGAGGGGCAACACCTGAAACAGCTGTCTGTGGATGGATAACTGGCTTAGGTTTTCCCCGTCACATCCTTAAAGCTTGTAAAAAAGCGGGATCTTCACATAGGGGCCACTTAATATGGTGGATTTGGTGATCTCTGTAATGGAGACACCCCTTTGCTTGGTTTTCCTTCCTTTGAGGGATATCTGGCTTTCATTGTGTTGTAGACCCATAACTGGGGCTCCACATTTGTTTTGCATATTCCCTTTTCCCAGGAAACTTTGCACTTCGGATTGCTGTGTTGAGACTCTTAAGTGAGGCTCCGCGGTGTTTTTGTAGCTGGTCTCCCTGGAGATCAGCTATTGTTGTGTTTGGGTGGTCTCCGAGGCATTGCTCCCGTTTAGCCAGAATCCTACTCCGCACTGATGAGGGCAACACTCCGAAACAGCTGTCTGTGGATGGATAACTGGTTTAGGTTTTCCCCGTCACATCCTTAAAGCTTGTAAAAAAGCGGGATCTTCACATAGGGACCACTTAATATGGTGGATTTGGTGATCTCTGTAATAGAGACACCCCTTTGCTTAGTTTTCCTTCCTTTGAGGGATATCTGGCTTTCATTGTGTTGTAGACCCATAACTGGAGCTCCACATTTATTTTGTATATTCCCTTTTCCCAGGGAACTTTGCACTTTGGATTGCTGTGTTGAGGCTCCGCGGTGTTTTTGTAGCTGGTCTCCCTGAGATCAGCTATTGTTGTGTTTGGGTGGTCTCCGAGGCATTGCTCCCGGTTAGCTAGAATCCTACTCCGCACTGATGAGGGGCACCACCCTGAAACAGCTGTCTGTGGATAGATAACTGGCTTAGGTTTTCCCCATCACATCCATAAAGCTTGTAAAAAAGCGGGATCTTGAAATAGGGGCAACTTAATATGGTGGATTTGGTGATCTCTGTAATGGAGACACCCCTTTCTTGGTTTTCCTTCCTTTGATGGATATCTGGCTTTCATTGTGTTGTAGACCCATAACTGGGGCTCCACATTTATTTTGCATATTCCCTTTTCCCAGGGAACTTTGCACTTTGGATTGCTGTGTTGAGACTCTTAAGTGAGGCTCCGCGGTGTTTTGTAGCTGGTCTCCTGAGGAGATCAGCTATTGTTGTGTTTGGGTGGTCTCCGAGGCATTGCTCCCGGTTAGCCAGAATCCTACTCCGCACTGATGAGGGGCAACACCCCGAAACAGCTGTCTGTGGATGGATAACTGGCTTAGGTTTTCCCCTTCACATCCTTAAAGCTTGTAAAAAAGCGGGATCTTCACATAGTGGCCACTTAATATGGTGGATTTGGTGATCTCTGTAATGGAGACACCCCTTTGCTTGGTTTTCCTTCCTTTGAGGGATATCTGGCTTTCATTGTGTTGTAGACCCATAACTGGGGCTCCACATTTATTTTGCATATTCCCTTTTCCAGGGAACTTTGCACTTTGGATTGCTGTGTTGAGACTCTTAAGTGAGGCTCCGCGGTGTTTTTGTAGCTGGTCTCCCTGAGGAGATCAGCTATTGTTGTGTTTGGGTGGTCTCCGAGGCATTGCTCCCGGTTAGCCAGAATCCTACTCCGCACTGATGAGGGGCAACACCCTGAAACAGCTGTCTGTGGATAGATAACTGGCTTAGGTTTTTCCCGTCACATCCTTAAAGCTTGTAAAAAAGCGGGATCTTGACATAGGGGCCACTTAATATGGTGGATTTGGTGATCTCTGTAATGGAGACACCCCTTTGCTTGGTTTTCCTTCCTTTGAGGGATATCTGGCTTTCATTGTGTTGTAGACCCATAACTGGGGCTCCACATTTATTTTGCATATTCTCTTTTCCCAGGAAACTTTGCACTTCGGATTGCTGTGTTGAGACTCTTAAGTGAGGCTCCGCGGTGTTTTTTGTAGCTGGTCTCCCTGAGGAGATCAGCTATTGTTGTGTTTGGGTGGTCTCCGAGGCATTGCTCCCGGTTAGCCAGAATCCTACTCCGCACTGATGAGGGGCAACACCCTGAAACAGCTGTCTGTGGATAGATAACTGGCTTAGGTTTTCCCGTCACATCCTTAAAGCTTGTAAAAAGCGGGATCTTGACATAGGGGCCACTTATTATGGTGGATTTGGTGATCTCTGTAATGGAGACACCCCTTTGCTTAGTTTTCCTTCCTTTGAGGGATTTCTAGCTTTCATTGTGTTGTAGACCCATAACTGGGGCTCCACATTTATTTTGCATATTCCCTTTTCCCAGGGAACTTTGCACTTCGGATTGCTGTGTTGAGACTCTTAAGTGAGGCTCCGCAGTTGTTTTGTAGCTGGTCTCCTGAGGCGATCAGCTATTGTTGTGTTTGGGTGGTCTCCGAGGCATTGCTCCCGGTTAGCCAGAATCCTACTCCGCACTGATGAGGGGCAACACCCCGAAACAGCTGTCTGTGGATGGATAACTGGCTTAGGTTTTCCCTGTCACATCCTTAAAGCTTGTAAAAAAGTGGGATCTTCACATAGGGGCCACTTAATATGTTGAATTTGGTGATCTCTGTAATGGAGACACCCCTTTGCTTAGTTTTCCTTCCTTTGAGGGATATCTGGCTTTCATTGTGTTGTAGACCCATAACTGGAGCTCCACATTTATTTTGTATATTCCCTTTTCCCAGGGAACTTTGCACTTTGGATTGCTGTGTTGAGGCTCCGCGGTGTTTTTGTAGCTGGTCTCCCTGAGATCAGCTATTGTTGTGTTTGGGTGGTCTCCGAGGCATTGCTCCCGGTTAGCTAGAATCCTACTCCGCACTGATGAGGGGCAACACCTCGAAACAGCTGTCTGTGGATGGATAACTGGTTTAGGTTTTCCCCGTCACTTCCTTAAAGCTTGTAAAAAGCGGGATCTTGACATAGGGGCCACTTAATATGGTGGATTTGGTGATCTCTGTAATGGAGACACCCCTTGCTTGGTTTTCCTTCCTTTAAAGGATATCTGGCTTTCACTGTGTTGGAGACCCATAACTGGGGCTCCACGTTTATTTTGCATATTCCCTTTTCCCAGGGAACTTTGCACTTCGGATTGCTGTGTTGAGACTCTTAAGTAAGGCTCCGCAGTGTTTTTTGTAGCTGGTCTCCCTGAGGAGATCAGCTATTGTTGTGTTTGTGTGGTCTCCGAGGCATTGCTCCAGGTCAGCTAGAATCCTACTCCGCACAGATGAGGGGCAGCATCCCGAAACAGCTGTCTGTAGATGGATAACTGGTTTAAGTTTTCCCTGTCACATCCTTAAAGCTTGTAAAAAAAAGCGTGATCTTGACATAGGGGCCACTTAATATGGTGGATTTGGTGATCTCTGTAATGGAGACACCCCTTTGCTTGGTTTTCCTTCCTTTGAGGGATATCTGGCTTTCATTGTGTTGTAGACCCCATAACTGGGGCTCCACGTTTATTTTGCATATTCCCTTTTCCTAGGGAACTTTGCACTTCGGATTGCTGTGTTGAGACTCTTAAGTGAGGCTCCGCGGTGTTTTTTTGTAGCTGGTCTCCATGAGGAGATCAGCTATTGTTGTGTTTGGGTGCTCTCCGAGGCATTGCTCCCGGTTAGCCAGAATCCTACCCCGCACTGATGAGGGGCAACACCCTGAAACAGCTGTCTGTGGATGGATAACTGGCTTAGGTTTTCCCCGCCACATCCTTAAAGCTTGTAAAAAGCGGGTTTTTCACATAGGGGCCACTTAATATGGTGGATTTGGTGATCTCTGTAATAGAGACACCTATTTTCTTGGTTTTCCTACCTTTGAATGATATCTGGCTTTCATTGTGTTGTAGACCCCAATCTGGGGCTTCACATTTATTTTGCACATTCCCTTTTCCCAGGGAACTTTGCACTTCGGATTGCTGTGTTGAGACTCATAAGTGAGGCTCCGCGGTGTTTTGTAGCTGGTCTCCATGAGGAGATCAGCTATTGTTGTGTTTGGGTGGTCTCCGAGGCATTGCTCCCGGTTAGCCAGAATCCTACTCCGCACTGAAGAGGGGCAACACCCTGAAACAGCTGTCTGTGGATGGATAACTGGCTTAGGTTATCCCCGTCACATCCTTAAAGCTTGTAAAAAGCGGGATCTTGACATAGGGGCCACTTAATATGGTGGATTTGGTGATCTCTGTAATGGAGACACCCCTTTACTTGGTTTTCCTTCCTTTGAGGGATATCTGGCTTTCATTGTGTTGTAGACCCATAACTTTGGCTCCACATTTGTTTTGCATATTCCCTTTTCCCAGGAAACTTTGCACTTCGGATTGCTGTGTTGAGACTCTTAAGTGAAGCTCCGCAGTGTTTTTGTAGCTGGTCTCCCTGAGGAGATCAGCTATTGTTGTGTTTGGGTGGTCTCCGAGGCATTGCTCCCGGTTAGCCAGAATCGTACTCCGCACTGATGAGGGGCAACACCCTGAAACAGCTGTCTGTGGATAAATAACTGGCTTAGGTTTTCCCCGTCACATCCTTAAAGCTTGTAAAAACAGCGGGATCTTGACATAGGGGCCACTTATTATGGTGGATTTGGTGATCTCTGTAATGGAGACACCCCTTTGCTTGGTTTTCCTTCCTTTGAGGGATATCTGGCTTTCATTGTTTTGTAAACCCATAACTGGGGCTTCACTTTTGTTTTGCATATTCCCTTTTCCCAGGGAACTTTGCTCTTCGGATTGCTGTGTTGAGACTCTTAAGTGAGTCTCTGCGGTGTTTTTTGTAGCTGGTCTGACTGAGGAGATCATCTATTGTTGTGTTTGGGTGGTCTGCGAGGCATTGTTCCCGATTAACCAGAATCCTACTCCGCACTGATGAGGGGCAACACCCTGAAACAGCTGTCTGTGGATGGATAACTGGTTTAGGTTTTCCCCTTCACATCCTTCAAGCTTGTAAAACAGCTGTATCTTGACATAGGGGCCACTTAATATGGTGGATTTGGTGATCTCTGTAATGGAGACACCCCTTTGCTTGGTTTTCCTTCCTTTGAGGGATATCTGGCTTTCATTGTGTTGTAGACCCATAACTGGGGCTCCACATTTATTTTGCATATTCCCTTTTCCCAGGGAACTTTGCACTTCGGATTGCTGTGTTGAGACTCTTAAGTGAGGCTCCGCGGTGTTTTTTGTAGCTGGTCTCCCTGAGGAGATCAGCTATTGTTGTGTTTGGGTGGTCTCCGAGGCATTGCTCCCGGTTAGCCAGAATCCTATTCTGCACTGATAAGGGGCAACACCCCGAAACTGCTGTCTGTGGATGGATAACTGGCTTAGGTTTTCCCCGTCACATCCTTAAAGCTTGTAAAAAAATCGGGATCTTCACATTGGGGCCACTTAATATGGTGGATTTGGTGATCTCTGTAATGGAGACACCCCTTTGCTTGGTTTTCCTTCCTTTGAGGGATATCTGGCTTTCATTGTGTTGTAGACCCCTATCTGGGGCTCCACATTTATTTTGCATATTCCCTTTTCCCAGGGAACTTTGCACTTCGGATTGCTGTGTTGAGACTCTTAAGTGAGGCTCCGCGTTGTTTTTTGTAGCTGGTCTCCCTGAGGAGATCAGCTATTGTTGTGTTTGGGTGGTCTCCGAGGCATTGCTCCCGGTTAGCCAGAATCCTACTACGCACTGATGAGGGGCAACACCCCGAAACTGCTGTCTGTGGATGGATAACTGGCTTAGGTTTTCCCCGTCACATCCTTAAAGCTTGTAAAAAAAGTGGGATCTTCACATAGGGACCACTTAATATGGTGGATTTGGTGATCTCTGTAATAGAGACACCCCTTTGCTTGGTTTTCCTTCCTTTGAGGGATATCTGGCTTTCATTGTGTTGTAGACCCATAACTGGAGCTCCACATTTATTTTGTATATTCCCTTTTCCCAGGGAACTTTGCACTTTGGATTGCTGTGTTGAGGCTCCGCGGTGTTTTTTGTAGCTGGTCTCCCTGAGATCAGCTATTGTTGTGTTTGGGTGGTCTCCGAGGCATTGCTCCCGGTTAGCTAGAATCCTACTCCGCATTGATGAGGGGCACCACCCTGAAACAGCTGTCTGTGGATAGATAACTGGCTTAGGTTTTCCCCATCACATCCATAAAGCTTGTAAAAAAAGCGGGATCTTGAAATAGGGGCAACTTAATATGGTGGATTTGGTGATCTCTGTAATGGAGACACCCCTTTCTTGGTTTTCCTACCTTTGATGGATATCTGGCTTTCATTGTGTTGTAGACCCATAACTGGGGCTCCACATTTATTTTGCATATTCCCTTTTCCCAGGGAACTTTGCACTTCGGATTGCTGTGTTGAGACTCTTAAGTGAGGCTCCGCGGTGTTTTTTGTAGCTGGTCTCCCTGAGGAGATCAGCTATTGTTGTGTTTGGGTGGTCTCCGAGGCATTGCTCCCGGTTAGCCAGAATCCTATTCAGCACTGATAAGGGGCAACACCCCGAAACAGCTGTCTGTGGATGGATAACTGGCTTAGGTTTTCCCCTTCACATCCTTAAAGCTTGTAAAAAAAGCGGGATCTTGACATAGGGGCCACTTAATATGGTGGATTTGGTGATCTCTGTAATGGAGACACCCCTTTGCTTGGTTTTCCTTCCTTTGGGGGATATCTGGCTTTCATTGTGTTGTAGACCCATAACTGGGGCTCCACATTTATTTTGCATATTCCATTTTCCCAGGGAATTTTGCACTTCGGATTGCTGTGTTTAGACTCCTAAGTGTGGCTCAGCGGTGTTTTTTGTAGCTGGTCTCCCTGAGGAGATCAGCTATTTTTGTGTTTGGGTGGTCTCCGAGGCATTGCTCCCGTTTAGCCAGAATCCTACTCCGCACTGATGAGGGGCAACACACCGAAACAGCTATCTGTGGATGGAAAACTGGCTTAGGTTTTCCCCGTCACATCCTTAAAGCTTGTAAAAAAAAAGCGGGATCTTGACATATTGGCCACTTAATATGGTGGATTTGGTGATCTCTGTAATGGAGACACCATTTTGCTTGTTTTTCCTTCCTTTGAGGGATACCTGGTTTTCATTGTGTTGTAGACCCATAACTGGGGCTCCACATTTATTTTGCATATTCCCTTTTCCCAGGGAACTTTGCACTTCGGATTGCTGTGTTGAGACTCTTAAGTGAGGCTCCGCGGTGTTTTTTGTAGCTGGTCTCCCTGAGGAGATCAGCTATTGTTGTGTTTGGGTGGTCTCCGAGGCATTGCCCCCGTTAGCCAGAATCCTACTCAGCACTGATGAGGGGCAACACCCCGAAACAGCTGTCTGTGGATGGATAACTGGCTTAGGTTTTTCCCGTCACATCCTCCAAGCTTGTTAAAAAAACGGGATCTTGACATAGGGGCCACTTAATATGGTGGATTTGGTGATCTCTGTAATGTAGACACCCCTTTGCTTGGTTTTCCTTCCTTTGAGGGATATCTGGCTTTCATTGTGTTGTAGACCCATAACTGGGGCTCCACATTTATTTTGCATATTCCCTTTTCCAAGGGAACTTTGCACTTCGGATTGCTGCGTTTTGACTCTTAAGTGTTGCTCTGCCGAGTTTTTTGTAGCTGGTCTCCCTGAGGAGATCAGCTATTGTTGTGTTTGGGTTGTCTCCGAGGCATTGCTCCCGGTTAGCCAGAATCCTACTCCGCACTGATGAGGGGCAACACCACAAAACAGCTGTCTGTGGATGGATAACTGGCTTTGGTTTTCCCTGTCACATCCTTAAAGCTTGTAAAAAAAAGCGGGATCTTGACATAGGGGCCACTTAATCTGGTGGATTTGGTGATCTTTGTAATGGAGACACCCCTTTGCTTGGTTTCCCTTCCTTTGAGGGATTTCTGGCTTTCATTGTGTTGTAGACCCATAACTGGGACTCCACATTTATTTTGCATATTCCCTTTTCCCAGGGAGCTTTGCACTTTGGATTGCTGTGTTGAGACTCTTAAGTTAGGCTCCGCAGTGTTTTTTGTAGCTGGTCTACCTGAGGAGATCAGCTATAGTTGTGTTTGGGTGGTCTCCGAGGCATTGCTCCCGGCAGCCAGAATCCTACTCTGCACTGATGAGGGGCAACACCCCGTAACAGCTGTCTGTCTATGGATAACTGGCTTAGGTTTTCTCCATCACATCCTTAAAGCTTTTAAAAAAAGCGAGATCTTCACATAGGGGCCACTTAATATGGTGGATTTAGTGATCTCTGTAATGGAGACACCCTTTGCTTGGTTTTCCTTCCTTTGAGGGATATCTGGCTTTCATTGTGTTGTAGACCCATAACTGGGGCTCCACATTTATTTTGCATATTCCCTTTTCCCAGGGAACTTTGCACTTCAGATTGCTTTGTTGAGACTCTTAAGTGAGGCTCCGCTGTGTTTTGTAGCTGGTCTCCCTGAGGAGATCAGCTATTGTTGTGTTTGGGTGGTCTCCTAGGCATTGCTCCCGGTTAGCCAGAATCCTACTCTGCACTGATGAGTGGCAACACCACGAAACAGCTGTCTGTGGATGGATAACTGGCTTCGGTTTTCCCCGTCACATCCTTAAAGCTTGTAAAAAAAGCGGGATCTTGACAAAGGGGCCACTTAATATGGTGGATTTGGTGATCTCTGTAATGGAGACACCACTTTGCTTGGTTTTCCTTCCTTTGAGGGATATCTGGCTTTCATTGTGTTGTAGACCCATAACTGGGGCTCCACATTTATTTTGCATATTCCATTTTCTCAGGGAACTTTGCACTTCGGATTGCTGTGTTGAGACTCTTAAGTGATTCTCTGCGGTGTTTTTTGTAGCTGGTCTCCCTGAGGAGATCAGCTATTGTTGTGTTTGTGTGGTCTCCGAGGCATTGCTCCCGGTTAGCCAGAATCCTACTCCGCACTGATGAGGGGCAACACCCCAAAACAGCTGTCTATGGATGGATAACTGGCTTAGGTTTTTCTCGTCACATCCTTCAAGCTTGTAAAAAAAAGCGGGATCTTGTCATAGTGGCCACTTAATATGGTGGATTTGGTGATCTTTGTAATGGAGACACCCCTTTGCTTGGTTTCCCTTCCTTTGAGGGATATCTGGCTTTCATTGTGTTGTAGACCCATAACTGGGGCTCCACATTTATTTTGCATATTCCCTTTTCCCAGGGAGCTTTGCACTTTGGATTGCTGTGTTGAGACTCTTAAGTTAGGCTCCGCAGTGTTTTTTGTAGCTGGTCTCCCTGAGGAGATCAGCTATTGTTGTGTTTGGGTGGTCTCCGAGGCATTGCTCTCGGTTAGCCAGAATCCTACTCCGCACTGATGAGGGGCAACACCACGAAACAGCTGTCTGTCTATGGATAACTGGCTTAGGTTTTCCCCATCACATCCTTAAAGCTTGTAAAAAAGCGAGATCTTCACATAGGGGCCACTTAATATGGTGGATTTAGTGATCTCTGTAATGGAGACACCACTTTGCTTGGTTTTCCTTACTTTGATGGATATCTGGCTTTCATTGTGTTGTAGACCCATAACTGGGGCTCCACATTTATTTTGCATATTCCCTTTTCCCAGGGAACTTTGCACTTCGGATTGCTGTGTTGAGACTCTTAAGTGAGGCTCCAGCTGTGTTTTTGTAGCTGGTCTCCTGAGGAGATCAGCTATTGTTGTGTTTGGGTGGTCTCCGAGGCATTGCTCCCGGTTAGCCAGAATCCTACTCCGCACTGATGAGTGGCAACACCACGAAACAGCTGTCTGTGGATGGATAACTGGCTTAGGTTTTCCCCGTCACATCCTTAAAGCTTGTAAAAAAAGCGGGATCTTGACATAGGGGCCACTTAATATGGTGGATTTGGTGATCTCTGTAATGGAGACACCACTTTGCTTGGTTTTCCTTCCTTTGAGGGATATCTGGCTTTCATTGTGTTGTAGACCCATAACTGGGGCTCCACATTTATTTTGCATATTCCATTTTCCCAGGGAACTTTGCACTTCGGATTGCTGTGTTGAGACTCTTAAGTGAGGCTCTGCGGTGTTTTGTAGCTGGTCTCCCTGAGGAGATCAGCTATTGTTGTGTTTGGGTGGTCTCCGAGGCATTGCTCCCGGTAGCCAGATTCCTACTCCGCACTGATGAGGGCAACACTCCGAAACAGCTGTCTGTGGATGGATAACTGGCTTAGGTTTTCCCCGTCACATCCTTAAAGCTTTTAAAAAAGCGAGATCTTCACATAGGGGCCACTTAATATGGTGGATTTGGTGATCTCTGTAATGGAGACACCCCTTTGCTTGGTTTTCCTTCCTTTGAGGGATATCTGGCTTTCATTGTGTTGTAGACCCATAACTGGTGCTCCACATTTACTTTGCATATTCCCTTTTCCCAGAAATTTTGCACTTCGGATTGCTGTGTTGAGACTCTTAAGTGTGGCTCCGCGGTGTTTTTGTAGCTGGTCTCCTGAGGAGATCAGCTATTGTTGTGTTTGGGTGGTCTCCAGGCATTGCTCCCGGTTAGCCAGAATCCTACTCCGCACTGATGAGTGGCAACACACACGAAACAGCTGTCTGTGGATGGATAACTGGCTTAGGTTTTCCCCGTCCACATCCTTCAAGCTTGTAAAAAAGCCGGATCTTGACATAAGGGCCACTTAATATGGTGGATTTGGTGATCTCTGTAATGGAGACACCACTTTGCTTAGTTTTCCTTCCTTTGAGGGATATCTGGCTTTCATTGTGTTGTAGACCCATAACTGGGGCTCCACATTTATTTTGCATATTCCATTTTCCCAGGGAACTTTGCACTTCGGATTGCTGTGTTTAGACTCTTAAGTGTGGCTCAGCGGTGTTTTTGTAGCTGGTCTCCTGAGAGATCAGCTATTGTTATTGTTTGGGTGGTCTCCGAGGCATTTGCTCCCGGTTAGCCAGAATCCTACTCCGCACTGATGAGGGGCAACACACCGAAACAGCTGTCTGTGGATGGATAACTGGCTTAGGTATTCCCGTCACATCCTTAAAGCTTGTAAAAAGCGGGATCTTGACATAGTGGACCACTTAATATGGTGGATTTGGTGATCTCTGTAATGGAGACACAACTTTGCTTAGTTTTCCTTCCTTTGAGGGATATCTGGCTTTCATTGTGTTGTAGACCCACAACTGGGGCTCCACATTTATTTGCATATTCCCTTTTCCCAGGGAGCTTTGCACTTTGGATTGCTGTGTTGAGACTCTTATGTTAGGCTCCACAGTGTTTTTGTAGCTGGTCTCCCTGAGGAGATCAGCTATGGTTGTGTTTGGGTGGTCTCGAGGCATTGCTCCAGCAGCCAGAATCCTACTCCGCACTGATGAGGGCAACACCCGTAACAGCTGTCTGTCTATGGATAACTGGCTTGAGGTTTTCCTATCACATCCTTCAAGCTTGTAAAAAAGCGGGATATTGACATAGGGGCCACTTAATATGGTGGATTTGGTGATTTCTGTAATGAAGACACCCCTTTGCTTAGTTTTCCTTCCTTTGAGGGATATCTGGCTTTCATTGTGTTGTAGACCCATAACTGGGGCTCCACATTTATTTTGCATATTCCATTTTCCCAGGGAATTTTGCACTTCGGATTGCTGTGTTGAGACTCTTAAGTGTGGCTCAGCGGTGTTTTTTTGTAGTGGTCCCCCTGAGGAGATCAGCTATTGTTGTGTTTGGGTGGTCTCCGAGGCATTGCTCCCGGTTAGCCAGAATCCTACTCCGCACTGATGAGGGGCAACACCCCGAAACAGCTGTCTGTGGATGGATAACTGGCTTAGGTTTTCCCCGTCACATCCTTAAAGCTTGTAAAAAAGCGGGATCTTGACATAGTGGCCACTTAATATGGTGGATTTGTGATCTCTCTGTAATGGAGACACCATTTGCTTACAGTTTTCCTTCCTTTGAGGGAAGTATCAGGCACACAAAGTTTTGTAAACCCACAACTGGGGCCTCCACATTTGTTTTTGCATATTCCCTTTTCCCAGGGAACTTTGCACTCTCGGATTGCTGTGTTTGAGACTCTTAAGTGTGGCTCAGCGGTGTTTTTTGTAGCTGGTCTCCCTGAGGAGATCAGCTATTGTTGTGTTTGGGTGGTCTCCGAGGCATTGCTCCCGGTTAGCCAGAATCCTACTCCGCACTGATGAGGGGCAACACCCCGAAAACAGCTGTCTGTGGATGGATAACTGGCTTAGGTTTTCCCCGTCACATCCTTAAAGCTTGTAAAAAAAAGCGGGATCTTGACATAGTGGGCCACTTAATATGGTGGATTTGGTGATCTCTGTAATGGAGACACCCACTTTGCTTGGTTTTCCTTCCTTTGAGGGATATCTGGCTTTCATTGTGTTGTAGACCCATAACTGGGGCTCCACATTTATTTTGCATATTCCCTTTTCCCAGGGAACTTTGCACTTCGGATTGCTGTGTTGAGACTCTTAAGTGAGGCTCCGCAGTGTTTTTTGTAGCTGGTCTCCCTGAGGAGATCAGCTATTGTTGTGTTTGGGTGGTCTCCGAGGCATTGCTCCCGGTTAGCCAGAATCCTACTCCGCACTGATGAGGGGGCAACACCCCGAAACAGCTGTCTGTGGATGGATAACTGGCTTAGGTTTTCCCCGTCACATCCTTAAAGCTTGTAAAAAAAGCGGGATCTTGACATAGGGGCCACTTAATATGGTGGATTTGGTGATCTCTGTAATGGAGACACCCCTTTGCTTGGTTTTCCTTCCTTTGAGGGATATCTGGCTTTCATTGTGTTGTAGACCCATAACTGGGGCTCCACATTTATTTTGCATATTCCCTTTTCCCAGGGAACTTTGCACTTCGGATTGCTGTGTTGAGACTCTTAAGTGAGGCTCCGCAGTGTTTTTTTGTAGCTGGTCTCCCTGAGGAGATCAGCTATTGTTGTGTTTGGGTGGTCTCCGAGGCATTGCTCCCGGTTAGCCAGAATCCTACTCCGCACTGATGAGGGGCAACACCCCGAAACAGCTGTCTGTGGATGGATAACTGGCTTAGGTTTTCCCCGTCACATCCTTAAAGCTTGTAAAAAAAAGCGGGATCTTGACATAGGGGCCACTTAATATGGTGGATTTGGTGATCTCTGTAATGGAGACACCACTTTGCTTGGTTTTTCCTTCCTTTGAGGGATATCTGGCTTTCATTGTGTTGTAGACCCATAACTGGGGCTCCACATTTATTTTGCATATTCCCTTTTCCCAGGGAACTTTGCACTTTCGGATTGCTGTGTTGAGACTCTTAAGTGAGGCTCCGCTGTGTTTTTTGTAGCTGGTCTCCCTGAGGAGATCAGCTATTGTTGTGTTTGGGTGGTCTCCGAGGCATTGCTCCCGGTTAGCCAGAATCCTACTCCGCACTGATGAGGGGCAACACCCCGAAAACAGCTGTCTGTGGATGGATAACTGGCTTAGGTTTTCCCCGTCACATCCTTAAAGCTTGTAAAAAAAGCGGGATCTTGACATAGGGGCCACTTAATATGGTGGATTTGGTGATCTCTGTAATGGAGACACCCCTTTGCTTGGTTTTCCTTCCTTTGAGGGATATCTGGCTTTCATTGTGTTGTAGACCCATAACTGGGGCTCCACATTTATTTTGCATATTCCCTTTTCCCAGGGAACTTTGCACTTGGATTGCTGTGTTGAGACTCTTAAGTGAGGCTCCGCGGTAGTTTTTTGTAGCTGGTCTCCCTGAGGAGATCAGCTATTGTTGTGTTTGGGTGGTCTCCGAGGCATTGCTCCCGGTTAGCCAGAATCCTACTCCGCACTGATGAGGGGCAACACCCACGAAACAGCTGTCTGTGGATGGATAACTGGCTTAGGTTTTTCCCGTCACATCCTTCAAAGCTTGTAAAAAAAGCGGGATCTTGACATAGGGGCCACTTAATATGGTGGATTTGGTGATCTCTGTAATGGAGACACCCCTTTGCTTGGTTTTCCTTCCTTTGAGGGATATCTGGCTTTCATTGTGTTGTAGACCCATAACTGGGGCTCCACATTTATTTTGCATATTCCCTTTTTCCCAGGGAATTTTGCACTTCGGATTGCTGTGTTGAGACTCTTAAGTGTGGCTCCGCGGTGTTTTTTGTAGCTGGTCTCCCTGGAGGAGATCAGCTAATGTTGTGTTTTGGGTGGTCCTCCGAGTGCATTGGTCTCCGCGGTTAGCCAGAATCCTACCCTGCACTGGATGAGGGGCAACACCTCTGAAACAGCTGTCTGTGGGGATGGATAACTGGCTTTAGGTTTTCCTGCCAAGCATCCTTAAAGCTTGTAAAAAAGCGGATCTTTGACATAGGGGCCACTTTTAATATGGTGGACGGTGATCTCTGTAATGGAGACACCCCTTTGCTTGGTTTTTCCTTCCTTTGAGTGGATATCTGGCTTTCATTGTGTTGTAGACCCATAACTGGGGCTCCACATTTATTTTGCATATTCCCTTTTCCCAGGGAACTTTGCACTTTCGGATTGCTGTGTTGAGACTCTTAAGTGAGGCTCCGCAGTAGTTTTTTTGTAGCTGGTCTCCCTGAGGAGATCAGCTATTGTTGTGTTTGGGTGGTCTCCGAGGCATTGCTCCCGGTTAGCCAGAATCCTACTCCGCACTGATGAGGGGCAACACCCCGAAACAGCTGTCTGTGGATGGATAACTGGCTTAGGTTTTTCCCCGTCACATCCTTAAAGCTTGTAAAAAAAGCGGGATCTTGACATAGGGGCCACTTAATATGGTGGATTTGGTGATCTCTGTAATGGAGACACCCCTTTGCTTGGTTTTCCTTCCTTTGAGGGATATCTGGCTTTCATTGTGTTGTAGACCCATAACTGGGGCTCCACATTTATTTTGCATATTCCCTTTTCCCAGGGAACTTTTGCACTTCGGATTGCTGTGTTGAGACTCTTAAGTGAGGCTCAGCGGTAGTTTTTTGTAGCTGGTCTCCTGAGGAGATCAGCTATTGTTGTGTTTGGGTGGTCTCCGAGGCATTGCTCCCGGTTAGCCAGAATCCTACTCCGCACTGATGAGGGGCAACACCCTCGAAACAGCTGTCTGTGGATGGATAACTGGCTTTAGGTTTTCCCCGTCACATCCTTAAAGCTTGTAAAAAAAGCGGGATCTTGACATAGTGGCCACTTAATATGGTGGATTTGGTGATCTCTGTAATGGAGACACCACTTTTGCTTGGTTTTTCCTTCCTTTGAGGGATATCTGGCTTTCATTGTGTTGTAGACCCATAACTGGGGCTCCACATTTATTTTGCATATTCCCTTTTCCCAGGGAACTTTGCACTTCGGATTGCTGTGTTGAGACTCTTAAGTGAGGCTCCGCAGTGTTTTTTGTAGCTGGTCTTCCTGGAGGAGATCAGCGGCTGTTGTGTTTGGGTGGTCTCCGAGGTATTGCTCCCAGTTAGCCAGAATCCTACTCCGCACTGATGAGGGCAACACCTCGAACAGCTGGTCTGTGGCTGGATAACTGGCTTAGGTTTTCCCCACACATCCTTACAGCTTGTGAAAAAAGCTGATCTTGGACATAGGGCCACTTATGATGTGATTCGGTGATCTCTGTAATGAGACACCTGTCTTGCTTGGTTTTCCTTCCTTTGAGGGATATCTGGCTTTCATTGTGTTGTAGACCCATAACTGGGGCTCTACATTTATTTTGCATATTCCTTTTCCCAGGGAACTTTGCACTTCGGATTGCTGTGTTGAGACTCTTAAGTGTGGCTCCGCAGTGCTTTTTTGTAGCTGGTCTCCCTGAGGAGATCAGCTATTGTTATGTTTGGGTGGTCTCCGAGGCATTGCCTCCCGGTTAGCCAGAAATCCTACTCCGCACTGAGAGGGGCAACACCTCAAACAGCTGTCTGTGGATGGATAACTGGCTTAGGTTTTCCCTGTCACATCCTTAAAGCTTGTAAAAAAGCGGGATCTTGACATAGGGGCCACTTAATATGGTGGATTTGGTGATCTCTGTAATGGAGACACCCCTTGCTTGGTTTTCCTTCCTTTGAGGGATATCTGGCTTTCATTGTTGTTGTAGACCCATAACTGGGGCTCCACATTTATTTTGCATATTCCCTTTTCCCAGGGAACTTTGCACTCGGATTGCCAGCGTTGAGACTCTAAGTGAGGCCCTGCGGTGTTTTTCAGCTGGTCTCCCTGAGGAGATCAGCTATTGTTATGTTTGGGTGGTCTCCGAGGCATTGCTCCCGCGTTAGCCAGAATCCCACTCACGACTATGAGGGGGCACACTCGAAAACAGCTTGTCTGTGGATGGATAACTGTCTTAGGTTTTTCCTGTCTACATCCCTTAAAGCTTGTAAAAAAAGCGGATCTTGACATAGGGCCACTTAATATGGTGGATTTGGTGATCTCTGTAATGGAGACACCCACTTTGCTTGGTTTTTCCTTCCTTTGAGGGATATCTGGCTTTCATTGTGTTGTAGACCCACAACTGGGGCTCCACATTTATTTTGCATATTCCTCTTTCCCAGGAACTTTGCACTCTGGATTGCTGTGTTGAGACTTCTAAGTGAGGTCTGCTGTGTAGCTTGTAGCTGGTCTCCTGAGGAGATCAGCTATTGTTGTGTTTGGGTGGTCTCCGAGGCATTGCTCCAGGTTAGCCAGAATCCTACTCCGCACTGATGAGGGGCAACACCTCGAAACAGCTGTCTGTGGATGGATAATCTGGCTTAGGTTTTCCTCATCACATCCTTAAAGCTTGTAAAAAAAAAGCGGGATCTTGACATAGGGCCACTTAATATGGTGGATTTGGTGATCTCTGTAATGGAGACACCCTTTTGCTTGGTTTTCCTTCCTTTGAGGGATATCTGGCTTTCATTGTGTTGTAGACCCATAACTGGGGCTCCACATTTATTTTGCATATTCCCTTTTCCTCAGGGAACTTTGCACTTCGGATTGCTGTGTTGAGACTCTTAAGTGTGGCTCCGCAGTGCTTTTGTAGCTGGTCTCCTGAGGAGATCAGCTATTGTTGTGTTTGAGTGGTCTCCGAGGCATTGCTCCCGGTTAGCCAGAATCCTACCCGCACTGATGAGGGGCAACACCTCGAAACAGCTGTCTGTGGATGGATAACTGGCTTAGGTTTTCCCCACACATCCTTAAAGCTTGTAAAAAAGCGGATCTTGACATAGGGGCCACTTAATAAGGTGGATTTGGTGATCTCTGTAATGGAGACACCACTTTCGCTTGGTTTTCCTTCCTTTGAGGGATATCTGGCTTTATTGTGTTGTAGACCCATAACTGGGGCTCCACATTTATTTTGCATATTCCCTTTACCAGGGAACTTTTGCACTCGGATTGCTGTGTTGAGACTCTAAGTGAGGCTCTGCTGAGCTTTTTGTAGCTGGTCTCCTGGAGGAGATCAGCTATTGTTGTGTTTGGGTGGTCTCCGAGGCATTGCTCCCGGTTAGCCAGAATCCTACTCCGCACTGATGAGGGGCAACACCTCGAAACAGCTGTCTGTGGATGGATAACTGGCTTAGGTTTTCCCGTCACATCCTTAAAGCTTGTAAAAAAGCGGATCTTGACATAGGGGCCACTTAATATGGTGGATTTGGTGATCTCTGTAATGGAGACACAATTCTTTGCTTGGTTTTCCTTCCTTTGAGGGATATCTTGGCTTTCATTGTGTTGTAGACCCATAACTGGGGCTCCACATTTATTTTGCACATTCCCTTTTACCAGGGAATTTTGCACTCGGATTGCTGTGTTGAGACTCTTAAGTGTGGCCCGCAGGAAGCTTTTTTATAGCTGGTCTCCCTTGAGGAGACTCAGCTATTGTTGTGTTTGGGTGGTCTCCGAGGCATTGCTCCCGGTTATCCAGAATCTCATCCAAGCACTGATGAGGGGCATCACCCCGAAACAGCTATCTGTGTATGGATAACTGGGTAAGGCTTTCACCGCCACAATCCTTAAAGCTTATAAAAAAAAAAAAGCTGGATCTCGACATAGTGGCCACTTAATAAGGTGGATTTGGTGATCTCTGTAATGGAGACACCACTCTCCTCTTGGTTTTCCTTCCTTTGAGGGATATTCAGGTTTCATTGTGTTGTAGACCCACAACTGGGGCTCCACATTTATTTTGCATATTCCCTTTCCCAGGGAACTTTGCACTTCGGATTGCTGTGTTGGAGACTCTTAAGTGTGGCTCCGTGGTGTTTTTTATAGCTGGTCTCCCTGAGGAGATCAGTTATTGTTGTGTTTGGGTGGTCTCCGAGGCATTGCTCCAGGTTAGCCAGAATCCTACTCCGCACTGATGAGGGGCATCACCTCAAACAGCTATCTGTGAATGGATAACTGGGTTAGGTTTTCCCCACACATCCTTAAAGCTTATAAAAAGCGGGATCTTGACATAGTGGCCACTTAATATAGCTGTGGATTTTGGTTATCTCTGTAATGGAGACACCACTTTCCTTGGTTTTCCTTCCTTGAGGGATATCTGGCTTTCATTGTGTTGTAGACCCACAACTGGGGCTCCACATTTATTTTGCATATTCACTTTTCCAGGAACTTTGCACTCGGATTGCTGTGTTGAGACTCTTATGTAGGCTCAGCAGTGTTTTTGTAGCTGGTCTCCTGAGGAGATCAGCTATTGTTGTGTTTGGGTGGTCTCCGAGGCATTGCTCCCGGTTAGCCAGAATCCTACTGCGAACTGATGAGGGTCAACACCTCAAAACAGCTGGCTCTGTGGATGGATAACTGGTTTAGGTTTTCCCCGCCACATCCTTAAAGCTTGTAAAAAGCGGATCTTGACATAGGGCCACTTAATATGGTGGATTTGGTGATCTCTGTAATGGAGACACCACTTTGCTTGGTTTTCCTACCTTTGAGGGATATCTGGCTTTCATTGTGTTGTAGACCCATAACTGGGGATCTACATTTGTTTTGCATATTCCCTTTCCCAGGGAACTTTGCACTCCGGATTGCTGTGTTGAGACTCCTAAGTGAGGCTCCGTGTGTTTTTTGTAGCTGGTCTCCTGGAGGAGATCAGCTATTGTTGTGTTTGGGTGGTCTCCGAGGCATTGCTCCAGGTTAGCCAGAATCCTACTCTGCACTGATGAGTGGCAACACCACCGAAACAGCTGTCTGTGGATGGATAACTGGATTAGGTTTCCCCGTCACATCCTTAAAGCTTGTAAAAAAGCGGATCTTGACATAGGGGCCACTTAATATGGTGGATTTGGTGATCTCTGTAATGGAGACACTCACTTTGCTTGGTTTTCCTTCCTTTGAGGGATATCTGGCTTTCATTGTGTTGTGTGACCCATAACTGG
This sequence comes from Bufotes viridis, assembly GCA_033119425.1. Classification (NCBI taxonomy): domain Eukaryota; kingdom Metazoa; phylum Chordata; class Amphibia; order Anura; family Bufonidae; genus Bufotes; species Bufotes viridis. The sequence goes on along the minus strand of JAKVIS010000216.1, from coordinate 6,715 downwards.
GCTCCACATTTATTTTGCATATTCCCTTTTCCCAGGGAACTTTGCACTTCGGATTGCTGTGTTGAGACTCTTAAGTGAGGCTCTGCGTGTATTTTTGTAGCTGGTCTCCCTGAGGAGATCAGCTATTGTTGTGTTTGGTGTGGTCTCCGAGGCATTGCTCCCGGTTAGCCAGAATCTTACTCCGCACTGATGAGGGGCAACACCACGAAACAGCTGTCTGTGGATGGATAACTGGCTTAGGTTTTTCCCGTCACATCCTTCATAGCTTGTAAAAAACGGGATCTTGACATAGGGGCCACTTAATATGGTGGATTTGGTGATCTCTGTAATGGAGACACCCCTTTGCTTGGTTTTCCTTCCTTGAGGGATATCTGGCTTTCATTGTGTTGTAGACCCATAACTGGGGCTCCACATTTATTTTGCATATTCCCTTTCCCAGGGAACTTTGCACTTTGGATTGCTGTGTTGAGACTCTTAAGTGAGGCTCGCGGTGTTTTTTGTAGCTGGTCTCCTGGAGGAGATCAGCTATTGTTGTGTTTGGGTGGTCTCCGAGGCATTGCTCCGGTTAGCCAGAATCCTACTCCGCACTGATGAGGGGCAACTACCTCGAAACAGCTGTCTGTGGATGGATAACTGGCTTAGGTTTTCCCCGTCACATCCTTAAAGCTTTTAAAAAAGCGAGATCATGACATAGGGGCCACTTAATATGGTGGATTTGGTGATCTCTGTAATGGAGACACCCCTTGCTTGGTTTTCCTTCCTTTGAGGGATATCTGGCTTTCATTGTGTTGTAGACCCATAACTGGTGCTCCACATTTACTTTGCATATTCCCTTTTCCCAAGAAATTTTGCACTTCGGATTGCCGTGTTGAGACTCTTAAGTGTGGCTCCGCTGTAGTTTTTGTAGCTGGTCTCCCTGAGGAGATCAGCTATTGTTGTGTTTGGGTGGTCCCCGAGTCATTGCTCCCGGTTAGCCAGAATCCTACTCCGCACTGATGAGTGGCAACACCACTGAAACAGCTGTCTGTGGATGGATAACTGGCTTAGGTTTTTCCCGCCACATCCTTCAAGCTTGTAAAAAGCGGGATCTTGACATAGGGGCCACTTAATATGGTGAATTTGGTGATCTCTGTAATGGAGACACCCCTTTGCTTGGTTTTCCTTCCTTTGAGGGATATCTGGCTTTCATTGTGTTGTAGACCCATAACTGGGGCTCCACATTTATTTTGCATATTCCATTTTCCCAGGGAATTTTGCACTTGGATTGCTGTGTTTAGAATCTTAAGTGTGGCTCAGCGGTGTTTATTGTAGCTGGTCTCCTGAGGAGATCAGCTATTGTTGTGTTTGGGTGGTCTCCGAGGCATTGCTCCAGGTTAGCTAGAATCCTACTCCGCACTGATGAGGGGCAACACACCGAAACAGCTATCTGTGGATGGATAACTGGCTTAGGTTTTCCCCGTCACATCCTTAAAGCTTGTAAAAAGCGGATTTTGACATAGTGGCCACTTAATATGGTGGATTTGGTGATCTCTGTAATGGAGACACCATTTTGCTTGTTTTTCCTTCCTTTGAGGGATATCTGGTTTTCATTGTGTTGTAGACCCATAACTGGGGCTCCACATTTATTTTGCATATTCCCTTTTCCCAGGGAACTTTGCACTTCGGATTGCTGTGTTGAGACTCTTAAGTGAGGCTCCGGTAGTTTTTTGTAGCTGGTCTCCCTGAGGAGATCAGCTATTGTTGTGTTTGGGTGGTCTACGAGGCATTGCTCCCAGGTTAGCCAGAATCCTACTCAGCACTGATGAGAGGCAACACCCCGAAACAGCTGTTTGTGGATGGATAACTGGCTTAGGTTTTCCCCGTCACATCCTTAAAGCTTGTAAAAAAGCGGATCTTGACATAGGGGCCACTTAATATGGTGGATTTGGTGATCTCTGTAATGGAGACACCCGCTTGCTTGGTTTTCCTTCCTTTGAGGGATATCTGGCTTTCATTGTATTGTAAACCCATAACTGGTGCTCCACATTTATTTTGCATATTCCCTTTTCCCAGGGAACTTTGCACTTCGGATTGCTGTGTTGAGACTCTTAAGTGTGGCTCCGCAGTGTTTTTGTAGCTGGTCTCCCTGAGGAGATCAGCTATTGTTATGTTTGGGTGGTCTCCGAGGCATTGCTCCCGGTTAGCCAGAATCCTACTCCGCACTGATGAGGGGCAACACCTCGAAACAGCTGTCTGTGGATGGATAACTGGCTTAGGTTTTCCCCGTCACATCCTTAAAGCTTGTAAAAAAAGCGGATCTTGACATAGGGGCCACTTAATATGGTGGATTTTGTGATCTCTGTAATGGAGACACCCCTTGCTTGGTTTTCCTTACTTTGAGGGATATCTGGCTTTCATTGTGTTGTAGACCCATAACTGGGGCTCCACATTTATTTTGCATATTCCCTTTTCCCAGGGAACTTTGCACTTCGGATTGCTGTGTTGAGACTCTTAAGTGAGGCTCCGTAGTGTTTTGTAGCTGGTCTCCTGGAGGAGATCAGCTATTGTTATGTTTGGGTGGTCTCCGAGGCATTGCTCCCGGTTAGCCAGAATCCTACTCCGCACTGATGAGGGGCAACACCTGAAACAGCTGTCTGTGGATGGATAACTGGCTTAGGTTTTCCCCCGTCACATCCTTCAAAGCTTGTAAAAAAGCGGGATCTTGACATAGGGGCCACTTAATATGGTGGATTTGGTGATCTCTGTAATGGAGACACCATTTTGCTTGTTTTTCCTTCCTTGAGGGATATCTGGCTTTCATTGTGTTGTAGACCCATAACTGGGGCTCCACATTTATTTTGCATATTCCCTTTTCCCAGGGAACTTTGCACTTCGGATTGCTGTGTTGAGACTCTAAGTGAGGCTCCGCGGTAGTTTTTGTAGCTGGTCTCCCTGAGGAGATCAGCTATTGTTGTGTTTTGGGTGGTCTCCGAGGCATTGCTCCAGGTTAGCCAGAATCCTACTCCGCACTGATGAGGGGCAACACCCCGAAACAGCTGTCTGTGGATGGATAACTGGCTTAGGTTTTTCCCGTCACATCCTTAAAGCTTGTAAAAAAGCGGGATCTTGACATAGTGGCCACTTAATATGGTGGATTTGGTGATCTCTGTATTGGAGACACCCTTTGCTTGGTTTTCCTTCCTTTGAGGGATATCTGGCTTTCATTGTGTTGTAGACCCATAACTGGGGCTCCACATTTATTTTGCATATTCCCTTTTCCCAGGGAACTTTGCACTTCGGATTGCTGTGTTGAGACTCTTAAGTGAGGCTCGCGGTAGTGCTTTTGTAGCTGGTCTCCTGAGGAGATCAGCTATTGTTGTGTTTGGGTGGTCTCCTGAGGCATTGCTCTCGATTAGCCAGAATCCTACTCCGCAGTGATGAGGGGCAACACCCTGAAACAGCTGTCTGTGGATGGATAACTGGCTTAGGTTTTCCTCATCACATCCTTAAAGCTTGTAAAAAGCGGGATCTTGACATAGGGGCCACTTAATATGGTGGATTTGGTGATCTCTGTAATGGAGACACCACTTTGCTTGGTTTTCCTTCCTTTGAGGGATATCTGGCTTTCATTGTGTTGTAGACCCATAACTGGGGCTCCACATTTATTTTGCATATTCCCTTTTCCCAGGGAACTTTGCACTTCGGATTGCTGTGTTGAGACTCTAAGTGAGGCTCCGCTGTAGCTTTTTGTAGCTGGTCTCCTGAGGAGATCAGCTATTGTTGTGTTTGGGTGGTCTCCGAGGCATTGCTCCCGGTTAGCCAGAATCCTACTCCGCAGTGATGAGGGGCAACACCCCGAAACAGCTGTCTGTGGATGGATAACTGGCTTAGGTTTTCCCCATCACATCCTTAAAGCTTGTAAAAAGCGGGATCTTGACATAGGGGCCACTTAATATGGTGGATTTGGTGATCTCTGTAATGGAGACACCACTTTCCTTGGTTTTCCTTCCTTTGAGGGATATCTGGCTTTCATTGTGTTGTAGACCCATAACTGGGGCTCCACATTTATTTTGCATATTCCCTTTTCCCAGGGAACTTTGCACTTCGGATTGCTGTGTTGAGACTCTTAAGTGAGGCTCCGCTGTGTTTTTTTGTAGCTGGTCTCCCTGGAGGAGATCAGCTATTGTTGTGTTTGGGTGGTCTCCGAGGCATTGCTCCCGGTTAGCCAGAATCCTACTCCGCACTGATGAGGGGCAACACCCGAAACAGCTGTCTGTGGATGGATAACTGGTTTAGGTTTTCCCCGTCACATCCTTAAAGCTTGTAAAAAAGCTGGATCTTGACATAGGGGCCACTTAATATGGTGGATTTGGTGATCTCTGTAATGGAGACACCACTTTGCTTGGTTTTCCTTCCTTTGAGGGATATCTGGCTTTCATTGTGTTGTAGACCCATAACTGGGGCTCCACATTTATTTTGCATATTCCCTTTCCCAGGGAACTTTGCACTTCGGATTGCTGTGTTGAGACTCTTAAGTGAGGCTCTGCAGTGTTTTTTGTAGCTGGTCTCCCTGAGGAGATCAGCTATTGTTGTGTTTGGGTGGTCTCCGAGGCATTGCTCCAGGTTAGCCAGAATCCTACTGCGCACTGATGAGGGGCAACACCCCGAAACAGCTGTCTGTGGATGGATAACTGGCTTAGGTTTTCCCCGTCACATCCTTATAGCTTGTAAAAAAGCGGGATCTTGACATAGGGGCCACTTAATATTGTGGATTTGGTGATCTCTGTAATGGAGACACCCCTTGCTTGGTTTTCCTTCCTTTGAGGGATATCTGGCTTTCATTGTGTTGTAGACCCATAACTGGGGCTCCAAATTTATTTTGCATATTCCTTTTTCCCAGGGAATTTTGCACTTCGGATTGCTGTGTTGAGACTCTTAAGTGTGGCTCCTCGGTGTTTTTTGTAGCTGGTCTCCTGAGGAGATCAGCTATTGTTGTGTTTGGGTGGTCTCCGAGGCATTGCTCCCGGTTAGCCAGAATCCTACTCCGCACTGATGAGGGGCAACACCCGAAACAGCTATCTGTGGATGGATAACTGGTTTAGGTTTTCCCCGTCACATCCTTAAAGCTTGTAAAAAAGCGGGATCTTGACATAGTGGCCACTTAATATGGTGGATTTGGTGATCTCTGTAATGGAGACACCACTTTGCTTGGTTTTCCTTCCTTTGAGGGATATCTGGCTTTCATTGTGTTGTAGACCCATAACTGGGGCTCCACATTTATTTTGCATATTCCCTTTCCCAGGGAACTTTGCACTTCGGATTGCTGTGTTGAGACTCTAAGTGAGGCTCCAGCTGGTTTTTTTGTAGCTGGTCTCCTGAGGAGATCAGCTATTGTTATGTTTGGGTGGTCTCCGAGGCATTGCTCCCGGTTAGCCAGAATCCTACTCCGCACTGATGAGGGCAACACCACCGAAACAGCTGTCTGTGGATGGATAACTGGCTTAGGTTTTCCCCGTCACATCCTTAAAGCTTGTAAAAAGCGGGATCTTGACATAGTGGCCACTTAATATGGTGGATTTGGTGATCTCTGTAATGGAGACACCCCTTTGCTTGGTTTTCCTTCCTTTGAGGGATATCTGGCTTTCATTGTGTTGTAGACCCATAACTGGGGCTCCAACATTTATTTTGCATATTCCCTTTTCCCAGGGAATTTTGCACTTCGGATTGCTGTGTTGAGACTCTTAAGTGTGGCTCACGGTGTTTTTTGTAGCTGGTCTCCTGAGGAGATCAGCTATTGTTGTGTTTGGGTGGTCTCCGAGGCATTGCTCCCGTTAGCCAGAATCCTACTCCGCACTGATGAGGGGCAACACCACGAAACAGCTGTCTGTGGATGGATAACTGGCTTAGGTTTTCCCTGTCACATCCTTAAAGCTTGTAAAAAAAAGCGGGATCTTCACATAGTGGCCACTTAATATGGTGGATTTGGTGATCTCTGTAATGGAGACACCACTTTGCTTGGTTTTCCTTCCTTTGAGGGATATCTGGCTTTCATTGTAGTTGTAGACCCATAACTGGGGCTCCACATTTATTTTGCATATTCCCTTTTCCCAGGGAACTTTGCACTTCGGATTGCTGTGTTGAGACTTTAAGTGTGGCTCGCGTAGTTTTTTGTAGCTGGTCTCCTGAGGAGATCAGCTATTGTTGTGTTTGGGTGGTCTCCGAGGCATTTGCTCCGGTTAGCCAGAATCCTACTCTGCACTGATGAGGGGCAACACCTCGAAACAGCTGTCTGTGGATGGATAACTGGCTTAGGTTTTCCTCGGTCACATCCTTAAAGCTTGTAAAAAAAAAGCGGATCTTGACATAGGGGCCACTTAATATGGTGGATTTGGTGATCTCTGTAATGGAGACACCCCTTTGCTTGGTTTTCCTTCCTTTGAGGGATATCTGGCTTTCATTGTGTTGTAGACCCATAACTGGGGCTCCACATTTATTTTGCATATTCCCTTTCCCAGGGAACTTTGCACTTCGGATTGCTGTGTTGAGACTCTAAGTGAGGCTCCGCTGTGTTTTTGTAGCTGGTCTCCCTGAGGAGACTCAGCTATTGTTGTGTTTGGGTGGTCTCCGAGGCATTGCTCTGGATTAGCTAGAATCCTACTCCGCACTGATGAGGGGCACACTCGAAACAGCTGTCTGTGGATGGATAACTGGCTTAGGTTTTCCTCGTCACATCCTT
>JAKVIS010000215.1:0-107241 GCA_033119425.1 Bufotes viridis | reverse complement strand
GAATTATCCGGAGAACCCCTTTAACCCATTTATACATGCAATTATTTGTTTTCATCACTGGACAAAGAGGGCCATATGTTTTCTTATTTTGTTTTTATTTTTTCTGTATATATATCCTTTGAGGGCTTTTTTCTTGTGTGACTTTAAAAAGGGAATCTGTTACTATGATTCCTGGAGTATGAACTGCAGAATTGTATTAGTAGTATCATAAGTATAGACTACAGATCTGTATCTCTTATTTTTTAAACTGCATCCATTCCCTTGCTGTGGCCTCATTTACAGCTACGCTGAAATATATTGGTCAAAACTGCTTCTAATGAGTTCTTTCTATTCTATGCACAAGCTCAGCAGTCCAAACTATGTATTTCATTGCAGCTTTAAAAGTGACAGAGGGGGAACTGAGCGCAGTTTGAAAATAAAAAAAACCTGACATTCATATGTCTTGGTTTATATACACTCCTCAACATTGAAATTACAACACCAAGAAAGACAAGCCATAGAATTATGCAAATCCAGCAAGCAGTAGGTGTTGCTAAAACCTGAAGATGAATTTTCAAGCACCTAGCTCCAATCTGTGGCACAAGTAAGGGGAATAGAAGCCAGACTGAAGGCTACCTTTTTTATAGCCACATGAAACCTTAAAAAGTGGACCAATTCATGTGGGATGATTGTGCGATGCTTCCTGTTCATTGATACCACAGTTATTGTAACTTGGCTCAAACTGAGAGGGACAGAGTCCTTGAACTGAGAGACCTTAGTTTCTCACTCTGGCAGATCAGTGCGCTCCTAGGCCAAGATGTCAGCACTGTTCATCATTGCGTGTCCCAGTGGTTGGGAGATCATTGATGAACTTGAGTGACCGCAAGAGGTGCAGAGAGGTGAACCTTTGCATGGATAGATCATCTAAATGGTGTATAGTGATCCATTCTGTACTGCAAGTGAAATTAGATGTAAGATCCCAAACCGAGGGTGGCAATCAGAGCCTACCCAAACCATCAGAAGGTGTTTTCAAAACACTGGGCTACGAGCCAGATCTCAACTAAAGGTGATCCATTCACCTCATGCCACCACTCTAAAGGCTATTATGGTGCACAGCAACATGGCAAAAGAGGCTGAAATGAAAGTCTATCCTCCACTTTTGTCTTGAAAGCATTGATAGTCGGAGATTGGTCTGGGGACTGCATAGACAACACCACAAAGAGGTCTTTACAAAGGAATGTCACACCAGTCCTACACCTGGATTATGATGTGGGGTGCCATAATATATGGTAGGCAGACCTCTCTAGTCTTCTTTGATTTGGCTTTTGAGCCAGCGGTACAGCAATTTCTCCAAAATACCCTAGGAGCCATTTTTCAACAGGACAATGCCAGTCCACATGTTGCTCGTACTACCGTGGGCATCATGCATGGCCTAAATGCACTACCAGAGCCTGCAGCGTCTCCGGACTTGTCTCCCATTGAGCGCATCTGGGACATCATTGCTCGGAAATTGCAAAGAGAGCTAACAGCAGTGGAACGTGATGTTTTTTGCACCCAAGTGTATTCAAAGTGGCAGAACATTCCTCAGACAACAATAAATTACCTTATTGATGTCATGCCAAAGTGTGTAAGTTTGTGATTCTTCCCGCTTTTTGAAAGGCTGCAGAGCAGCCAATCAGCAAGCGTTTTACATCTTTGCCCTAAGAAGCCATCACAGCCATGCCTACTAATGGCATGACTGTGATTGGATGAGTGCAGCATGTGACCCAGCCTCTTTATAAGCTGGAGTCACGTACTGCTGCATGTCACTCTGCTGCTGTTACTATAGGGAAAGGTTGCTGCCAGTGATCCCAGGGAGAGATTAGGAAAGAAATCTGTTGAACCTGGTGGTGTGAAATCTTCAAGCTACAGCAATTATTGAGGGAGGGTGCTATTGCAATCCTACATTCTTGTACCCAGCCCTTAGTCCTGTGATACTGCAAAGTGTTTTTTTTTTAATCCATCTGTTACTAAGGTGGGGGTTGGCGGCCATTTTAGCCACTGCGTTGTCCTTGGAACTGCATGTGACCCGCATGTGTGCCAGCTGGCCAGGGACATCAGTCTAATCCTTTTTGGTAGATCAGTGAAGCAAAAAATCCTTTCTTTCTGGCAGGTCAAGTCCCCTACATTACCTTTTGTATAATTTAGAGGTAACATAGTCCATTTCTGTAGTCTGGGGCAAATATCTGTATTGTGGTGCTATAGAGCACTTGTGCATACAACGCACCAAAAAAAAAATTTCAATTTCAGCAGTGAAATAGTGCATCAGTATTCCTGGTCCACAAAGCAGTTTCAAATACATCGCCCAAATAACTATTTTAAATTTCTGCAGTGAAATAATGCATGAGTGTATTTTTGGGAAAAAAAAGCAGTATTCCTGTTCCACAAAGCAGTTGTGCATACAGCGTACAAATACATATTTTACATTTCTGCAGTGAAATAGTGCATCAGTGTATTTTTGGGAGAAAAAGCGGTATTCCAGGTCCACAAAGCAGTTGTGCATACAGCGTACAAATACCTATTTTAAATCTCAGCACTGAAATGGTGCATTAGTGTGTTCTAGGGGAAAAAATCTGTGTTCTTGGTTAACAAAGCAGTTGTGCAAACAGCGTACAAATACCTACGTTTAATTTCCAGCCGTTAAATAGTGCATTTGTGAATTTTGGGGAACAAAGCCGTGTTCTTGGTTCACAAAGCAGTTGTGCATACAGCGTACAAATACCTATTTTACATTTCTGCACTGAAATAGTGCATTAGTGTGTTTTAGGGGAAAAAAGACGTGTTTTTGGTTCACAAAGCAGTTGTGCATACAGCGTACAAATACCTACGTTTAATTTCCAGCCATTAAATAGTGCATTTGTGAATTTTGGGGAAAAAAGCTGTGTTCTTGGTCCACAAAGCAGTTGTACATACAGCGTACAAATACCTATTTTACATTTCTGCAGTGAAATAGTGCATTTGTGTGTTTTAGGGAAAAAAAGGAGTGTTCTTGGTTCACAAAGCAGTTGTGCATACAGCGTACAAATACCTAAGTTTTATTTCCAGCCATTAAATAGTGCATTTGTGAATTTTGGGGAAAAAAGCCGTGTTCTTGGTCCACAAAGCAGTTGTGCATACAGCGTACAAATACCTATTTTACATTTCTGCAGTGAAGTAGTGCATTAGTGGTTTTCTGGGGAAAAAAGCCGTATTCTTGGTCCACAGAGCAGTTTTCAATAAACCGCACAAATATCTACGTTTAAATTTCAGCAGTGAAATACTGCATTAATGTATTTTGTGGGAAATAAACCCGTATTGTTACACAAAGCAGTTTGGCATACAACGCACAAAAACATATTTTAAAATTTAGCAGTGACATACTGCATTTCTGTAGTTTGTTGCAATAAACACTGGTTTTGTGATACATAGCAGATCTAAGGCTTACCCTGTATTTCAGTCATTTAAAGTAACCTTTTGAACTCCGCATTTACATAGTTGGTTGCAAACACACTGGTTTTGTGGTAGATAGCACATTTGCGGTGTATGCTGCATTTCTGACAGTCAAATAAAACCGTTACCTTCTGTTTTTACATTGTTGGTTTGAAAAATCAAATTTTTGGTGATAGTGAAGTAATTGTATTGAATTTCTCCGTTACACTGTTGTGTGACCTAAATAAATGTATTCTGTTTATGACACGGGCACTGCCTTACTGTTAGTGAAATTAATTGTTGACTATTGGCAGTTAAATGCAGCAGTCTCTTGTGCTTCTTTATGACTCTGCTGACAGGGTTTCCCAGGGACATAACCATACCGCTGCCCCAGAAGTGGAAGAGATTGAGTGCACGGATGCCCAACCACTTAGGTTCGAGGATGAGGACAGGGGAAGACCACCGCAGCACATCTCTGATGATGACAAAACACAGGTGCAAACTGCTGCGGCTTTCTGCGTTGTGCAGACTGACAAAGAGGGCAGGGGTGAAGCCTGGGTGGAAGATGATGTTGAGAGCAATGAGGTCCTAAACCCCAAAATATACCACTGAAATCCATGTTTTCCATGGGTCGTGATCAAGTCATAATTTTTTAGGCCAGGAATTACCTTTGCGGCCTACGCTGCATATGTGCCGGGGACAATAATATAGTTAATCCGTCTGGGAGTTCAGGGGTTAACATATTCCAATTATTTGCTGTCAAGTAACCCTGCACTGCATAGGTGACAGTGACTGAAAATGTGAATAATCCTCTTTTAAATTGTTGGGTGAAATATTACCATTTTTGCCGGGTACAAACCCCTGCACTGGATAACTGTCAGGGAACTTACAATTGGCGGTGACATTCTTGCATGACATAAAGCCTTTTTGGGCTGTGAAGCCAAAGGTACTAGTCGCCAACAACATGTTATTTATTTATTTATTTTTATAAATTGCTGTAGACCCCCCAAAATTGGGTAAATATAAAAAATAAAACAAAGTGTAAGTGCGCTGTAGTATAACAGTGGTTGGGTGAGGCCGGTATACATGTCTATTCTGCATAAGGTACAAACAAGTCCTGTGGGATCCATGCCTGGTTCTTTGTAATAAACGAAAGCTTGCCCACATTGTCTGTGGACAGGCGGCTGAGCTTGTCTGTGATAACGCCCCCTGCCGTGCTAAACACACGTTCAGACAATACAGTGGCTGCAGGGTAGGCCAGCACCTCCAAGGCGTAAAGGGCAACCTCAGGACATGTGCCCAATTTGAAGACCCAGAAGTTGAATGGGGCAGACCCAGTGGCGTAGCTAGAAATGATTGGGCACCACACAAATATTTGACTGGGGCCCCCCCTCCCACACTAATTTTTGCGCAACCCCTTCCTTTCATGCCACCATTCCTGGGGCTTGTAAAGATCGCTCTCTCAGACCAGGCCTAGCAGCTGTTCCATCCGCTTTCTACACTGTCTATACTGCCACTGTATATAATTTCATTGTATAATACTGTTGAGGGGGCCCTGACAAAGTCTTTTAGTCCTCCTCCTCCTCCTGGATGGGCCCCTTCTAGGTCAGAGCCCCAAAGCAGTAGCTTCCCCTGGTTCCCCTGTTGCTACGCCCCTGGGCAGACCCATCAGTCAGTACGTGTACTGTTCCACCATATTGCTGAAACGCTGCCTCCTGCTAAGACGTTCCAGATCTGCTGGTGGTGCAGGTTGCTGTGGCGTGATGACAAAGCTTTTCCACATTTCGCCCATGATAACCCTGCCTTCTGAGGTGTTGTTGGTGACCCAGCTGCATTGGCAAATTCTTCCTCCTCCTCCTCTGCCTTCACCTTGTGCTTCCACTGAGTCCCCGGTGTCAGGTGTGAATGCCATCAGCAGCGTGTCTACTAGCGAGCTCATCTTCCTATCACACTCCAGTGAGGGAATTAAGAACGGCACGTTGTCCTTGTAACGGGGATGCAGCAGGGTGGCCACCCAGTAATCAGCACAAGTTAGAATGTGGCAGTAACTCGGCGGTCGTTGCGCAGGCACTGCAGCATGTTGTCGCTCATGTCTGCCAGGCTGCCCAGAGGCAAGGACAAGCTATCCTCTTTGAGGGAGGTGTATTGTCTGTGTCCTCTGTATCCCTCAGCGTTCCTCCTCATCCTCCAGAACTGTGCCCTGGCTGAACAATTGTATGCTGCTCAACTGATCACTGAGGGTTTAACAGCCTACTAAGGCATGTAAGAAGGTGCCTCTCATGATCCCCACCTGGTGGATGCTGGATGTAGATGTAAGAGTTCCGAAGAAATTTACGGTGCTACCTTCAAGTTGCAGTCAGGGTACACTGTAGATGCAAAAAATGCTCTTAATAGTTCATTTGCAATGCGTTTAGCGTCCAAAACTGACCCTTCATCAGTCTAAAACGTGTTAATGCCTGACAAAGGTTCCATTTTGGACCTGATTCATGCTGCAAATAAACTAATAAAAGCACTTTTTGCATCTGTACTGTTCTCTGACTGCATCTTGAAAGTAGAGCTGAAGTCCCTTTTCTTTTGTTCTCAACTGCCCATCAATTTAGGAAGGCTGATAAAGCAATTTACAAACAATTTGAAGTCCATCATTTTACAGTGATATAGATTATTCAAGAGTGGAAACACTCAAGACAGGTGACAATCAGGAGTGGACGTCCCTGCAAATGCACCCAAGGTTAAAGAAATTGCAAAAACCCAAAAGCTTCATCTATGACTCTACAGGCCTAAGTAAAGGTCCCTTTACATGGGAGGACAGAGCAGCAGGTTATTGGAAAGGAAGCGTTCCTTCCCGACAATCTGCTGCTTGCTGGCGGAGGAGACCAGTGCATTTACATGCAGTGATCTCCTCCAGAGTATGGGGAGGAGGGATTGCTATTGCCATCGCTCTTCTTCATACTGACTCATTGTTTGCCGATCTGCAAACACAGCACGATCTGCTGTCAGCAAAAGACGATTTTTGTGTATGCACAAACGATCATGCAATTTTGCCCCGCCTGTCCCACATGCGACTTTGATTAGGTGGTACATATAGCTGTGCATGCTCCTCCTCTCATTGGTTACTGATGCACATAGAGGTGACTAGGAGCAGTACACTATAAGTGCAGGGTCTGCTCTCCTGAATATAGATGCCCATATGGCATAGGTAGGTTTAAAGTAGGACCTGCCCGACTGATGCCACTTTGGCGTGGGTAGGCAGGCACAGATGTGTTTTTATCAAAATATATTGGCTGACAGTTACTGATGAGCAAGCATGCTCGTCCGAGTATTGGTTCGGCTCGAGCATCTCTATGCTCGGCGCTCGGCTTTACTCGGCTGAGCACCATGTGTATTCGTCGCATTGCTCGAGTCTCCTCCCTGCACGTTTGGCGCCTTCTAAGCAGCCAATCAAGGTCCAGGTAAATAATTTCCCTCAGTGTAAGGCCATAGCCATGTTAGCTGTAAGGCTTACACTGATTGGCTGGCCGTAACACGTGATACCATTTCATATAGGAGCTAAGGTCCGGCGCTCGGCTCATTCAGCGTCAGGGAGAGCAGACAGTAGGCAGGGACAGATAGCGTTTTGCTCTAAACTTACTGATTTTACTCCAAAAACCTTATTGAAAGACCTATCAGTCCTCTTAAGGACTACAGTGTGTGTTTGACAGCAGTGCAGCACCTTTTTTTTTTTTAAGAAGGGGTTTGCTTTAGCACTATCAGGGACAGGCGTCACCAGGAAGGGACAGATAAGTGCTGGGCTTGAAAATTGCTTTTTTAACTTTTAAAAGACAGAAAGATTTCAGATTAGTGACATCTACAATACGCCATCAGAAAGCAGTGTGTTGGGCAGATATTATAAAAAGGGGCTTATTAACTACAGTGTGCCTGGTACTGAGATATACACTGCACCATCAGAGAAATTATTTTTTTCTGGGGAAATAAACCTAACTTGTGCCACATCTGTGTGTGCATTCAATCCGCAACCATTATATTAATTACTCCAGCAGAGAGTGATTTATATTTTGGCCATAGTTAACTAGTTTTGGGCACATCTGTGTGTGCGTTTAGGCCGCAATCGTATATACAGTATTCCCGCAGAGAATACATTTTATTTGGGACAAATTTGAATCCAATATAGAACTACATCCGAATACAGTGTGTATTGTAAAAATTACATTATCTCAGGCCTAGTGTAGTGCCGAAAATCTGTATTTTTCGGTATTCAGTACATTAAAGCAAGTCAATACAGTGTGTATTGTAAAAATTACAATATCTCTGGACTATTGTAGTAACGAAAATCTGTATTTTTCGGTATCCAGTACATTACAGCAAGCCAATACAGTGTGTATTGTAAAAATTACATTATCTCTGGACTATTGTAGTAACGAAAATCTGTATTTTTCGGTATCCAGTACATTACAGCAAGCCAATACAGTGTGTATTGTCAAAGTTACATTATCTCTGGCCTAGTGTAGTGCCGAAAATCTTTATTTTTCTGTATCCAGTACCTTACTGGAAGCCAATAGCATGTGTATTGTCAAAATTACATTATCTCTGGGCTAGTTTAGTGCCAAAAATCTGTATTTTTCTGTATCCAGTACTGTCCTGCATCAGAAAACTGTGTCTTTGGTGGACAGTAAAACAATCTGCGCCACATCTACAGACAAAATCAGTAACATGAAGAAGGCGAGCACAAAGGGAGGGTGAAGTGGGCGTGATGCTGATGGTGCAAGCAGAGGCCGTGGCCCTGGGCATGATGCTGATGTTGCAAGCAGAGGCCATGGCGCTGGGAGCAATGAAACTGTGCCTGCTGCCAGTGCACCAGAAAAAAACAAAAAGAGTCTGGTCAATGGAATCCTCACTCTGATCCTCCTTCCTCCCATCATGTCGCGTCTGGCCAAACAAGTGATCCCATACTTGGATATTCACATGACCTCTTTTCATCGCCAGTACTTGGTTTGGCTCTCTCGCCAAGCACACTTGAAGAGGTACCTGAGATATTGTTCCTTAATTCCCAACCTATTAAGTCTTCACAGTCTCAAGAAGATGACGGCGGTGAACGGCAATCATTCGTTCATGAGGTGGATGAGGATGAGACACAGTTGCCAATCACTGAGGTGGTGGTTAGGTCAAGTCAGGAGGATGAGCAGAGTGAGGAAGTGGAAGAGGAGGTGGTGGATGATGAGGTCACTGACCCAACATGGGAAGGTGAAAAGCCGAGTGAGGACAGCAGTATAGAGGGGGAGGGATCCGCAGAACCTCAACAGTCTGGAAGAGGCAGTGGGGTTGCAAAAGGGAGACGTCGGCCCACACCAAACAGGCCCGCAACCGTTACACGGAACACCTCCATGCATAAATCTACCTTGCCAAGGGGTAGGTGTTACGCAATATGGCGCTTTTTTGAGGAAAACGCAGACGACAAAAGATGGGTAGTTTTCAACCTGTGCCGTACCAAAATGAACCGGGGCGTGAACACATCCAAGCACCCTAATACGTGGGCCGAACACGCCTGGGTCCACACTCTGGGTCTGCGGGTCCCACCACTGCCTCCTCTTCCCCTGTGTTACGCACTGCTGGCAAATCCCCTGTCGAAGGCGCAGGCCTGGATGCCCCTTGCCTTGCACCTGGATCTTCGCATGAACCGTCAGCAACAACATCCACTTCCCTGTCCCAGCGTAGCGTCCAAATGTCGATAACACAGGCATTTGAAGGCAAGCGCAAATACCCACCCACACACCCACAGGCCATAGCACTAAATGCGCAACTTTTGAAATTACTGGCGCTTGAAATGTTGCCATTTAGGCTTGTGGACACTGAGGCCTTCCGCAGTCTGATGTCGGCGGCCATCCCTCGGTAGGCAGTCCCCAGCCGCCACTATTTTTCACGGTGTGCCGTGCCCGCCTTACACCAGCAGGTGTCCCAGAACATCACCCGTGCCCTGACCAACGCACTTACTGGGAAGGTCCACCTCACCACGGACACATGGACAAGTGCTGGTGGACAAGTGGTGGTGGACAGGGCTGCTACATTTCCCTGACCGCTCACTGTGTGAATGTTGTGGAGGCCGGGAGTGAGTTGTACCCTGGGATGGCACAGGTGCTACCCATGCCCAGGATTGCGGGCCCTACGTCCATCGGGGTCTCTGCCAGCAGCTATGTTACTGGCTCCAACCCCCACTTCTCCTCCTCTGCCGCCTCCTCCTCCACTTCCAACTCTAACAGCAGTCAGCCATCAGTCGCTAGCTGGAAGCAGTGTAGCACTGCTGTGGGTAAGCGTCAACAGGCCGTGCTGAAGCTGATCTGCTTGGGGGACAAACAGCACACCGCCGCAGAGCTGTGGCAGGGTATAATGGACCAGACCGAGCTGTGGCTCTCTCCACTCAACCTACAAACAGGCATGGTTGTGTCTGACAATGGCCGTAACTTGGTGGCAGCTTTGTAGCTCAGCAACCTGACACACATTCCATGCCTAGCCCACGTCTTAAACTTAGTGGTTCAGTGGTTTATCAAAACCTATCCCAATTTGCAGGAGCTACAAGTAAAGGCGCTCCGCTTTTGTGCCCATTTCCAAAAGTCGTCCACAGCTTTAGCCGGTCTGTCAACGCTGCAGCAGCGCTTGCGGCTTCCAGCTCACCGACTGTTTTGCGACGTGAGCACATGGTGGAACTCTACGTTCTATATGTTGGCCAGGCTTTGTGAGCAGCAGAGGGCAGTTGTGGAATACCAGCTGCAACATGGTCGTCTCCTTTCCAGTCAACTGCCACTATTCAAAAGCGAGGAGTGGGCATTGATGTCAGACCTATGTGAGGTTTTAAAAAACTTTGATGAATCCACACAGATGGTGTCTACTCAAACGAACGCTGCTCACAATTAAGAAGGATGCTTTGAATGTGGCTTAGGAGGTAATGGGGGAGGAGATGACAGAGGGTTATAGCCAGACCTCCCCCAGTTCATCTTCTCAGCGCGAATTGGGCCATGAAGAGGAGGAGGAGCTGGAGACACTTGCCTCTGCTACAGTTGCTACCCATGGAACTTTAATTCCATCTTTTAAGCATGGATGGGCAGAAGAGGAGGAGGATGAGGATATGGAGAGTCATCCTGAAGTTGACATCGACGTCTTGCCCGTTGGTACTCTGGCACACATGGCTGATTTCATGTTAGGCTGCCTTTCCCGCGACCCTCGCGTTATACGCATTTTAAGTAACACAGATTACTGGGTGTTCACCCTTCTCGACCCGCACTACAAAGAGAACTTCTCATCTCTCATTCCTATGGGACGAGTAAAACGGTGCAATACCAGAAGGTACTTGTTGAGAGATTGCTCCAAAATTTTCCATCTGACAAAGTGGCCGAGGAAGGGAGACAAGGGGAACACACAGCAGTTCCAACAAAGGCAGGGCAACACTCACCAAGGCATGGGACACTTTCATGACACCCCACTAGCAATCTCACCCTAAAGCGAGGCCTAGTGCTACAAGGAGGTAAAAGTTTTGGAAGATGGTAAGTAACATAGTAACATAGTATATAAGCCTGAAAAAAGACATTTGTCCATCCAGTTCAGCCTGTTTCCTACAAGTTGATCAAGAGGAAGGCAAAAAAAACCTGTGAGGCAGAAGCCAATTTTCCCCACTTAAGGGGAAAAAAATTCCTTACCGACTCCGATCAGGCAATCAGAATAACTCCCTCGATCAACGACCCATCTCTAGTAGCTATAGCCTGTAATGTTATTACACTCCAGAAATACATCCAGGCCCCTCTTGAATTCCTTTATTGTACTCACCATCACCACCTCCTCAGGCAGAGAGTTCCATAGTCTCACTGCTCTTACCGTGAAGAATCCTTTTCTATGTTTGTGTACAAACCTTCTTTCCTCCAGACGCAGAGGATGTCCCTTCGTCACAGTCACAGTCCTGTGGATAAAAAGATGATGAGAGAGATCTCTGTACTGACCCCTGATATAGTTATACATAGTTATTAGATCTCCCCTCAGTCGTCTTTTTTCTAAAGTGAATAACCCTAATTTTGATAACCTTTCAGGGTACTGTAGATCCCTCATTCCAGTTATTACTTTAGTTGCCCTCCTCTGAACCCTCTCCAGCTCTGCTATGTCTGCCTTGTTCACAGGAGCCCAGAACTGTACACAGTACTCCATGTGTGGTCTGACTAGTGATTTGTAAAGTGGTAGGACTATGTTCTCATCACGGGCATCTATGCCCCTTTTCATGCAACCCATTATCTTATTGGCCTTGGCAGCAGCTGCCTGACACTGGTTTTTACAGCTTAGTTTGCTGTTTATTAAAATTCCTAGATCCTTTTCCCTGTCAGTGTTACCGAGTGTTTTACCATTTAGTATGTACAGGTGACTTGCATTATTCCTTACCATGTGCATAAATTTACATTTGTCAGTGTTAAACCTCATCTGCCATTTCTCTGCCCAAGCCTCCAATCTATCCAGATCCCTCTGTAGCAGAAAACTGTCCTCTTCAGTGTTAATTACTTTACACAGTTTAGTGTCATCTGCAAAAATTGATATTTTACTGTGCAAGCCTTCTACAAGATCATTAATAAATATATTGAAGAGAATAGGGCCCAGTACTGACCCCTGAGGTACCCCACTAGTGACAGTGACCCAATCTGAGTATCTACCGTTAAGAACCACCCTCTGTTTTCTATCACTTAGCCAGTTACTTACCCACATACAGATATTTTCTCCTAGTCCGAGCATTCTCATTTTATATACTAACCTTTTGTGTGGTACAGTGTCAACTGCTTTGGAGAAGTCCATATACACTCACCTAAAGAATTATTAGGAACACCATACTAATACGGTGTTGGACCTCCTTTTGCCTTCAGAACTGCCTTAATTCTACGTGGCATTGATTCAACAAGGTGCTGATAGCATTCTTTAGAAATGTTGGCCCATATTGATAGGATAGCATCTTGCAGTTGATTGAGATTTGAGGGATGCACATCCAGGGCACAAAGCTCCCGTTCCACCACATCCCAAAGATGCTCTATTGGGTTGAGATCTGGTGACTGTGGGGCCATTTTAGTACAGTGAACTCATTGTCATGTTCAAGAAACCAATTTGAAATGATTCGAGCTTTGTGACATGGTGCATTATCCTGCTGGAAGTAGCCATCAGAGGATGGGTACATGGTGGTCATGAAGGGATGGACATGGCCAGAAACAATGCTCAGGTAGCCCGTGGCATTTAAACAATGGCCAATTGGCACTAAGGGGCCTAAAGTGTGCCCAGAAAACATCCCCCACACCATTACACCACCACCACCAGCCTGCACAGTGGTAACAAGGCATGATGGATACATGTTCTTATTCTGTTTACGCCAAATTCGGACTCTACCTTTTGAATGTCTCAACAGAAATCGAGACTCATCAGATCAGGCAACATTTTTCCGGTCTTCAACAGTCCAATTTTGGTGAGCTCATGCAAATTGTAGCCTCTTTTTCCTATTTGTAGTGGAGATGAGTGGTACCCGGTGGGGTCTTCTGCTGTTGTAGCCCATTCGCCTCAAGGTTGTGCGTGTTGTGGCTTCACAAATGCTTTGCTGCATACCTCGGTTGTAACGAGTGGTTATTTCAGTCAACGTTGCTCTTCTGAAGAGATGGATAAAACTCCAGCTCACCTGCTGTAGACGTAGTGGCTTAATCCGATGAAGTGCACGGACCATCAAGCAAAGACTTGTGTATATAGTAGAAAGAAAAGATCCAGCACTGCCGTTTTCAATTGAAAAAGCCAAATACCTTTATTCCGTTGCATAAAATACAAGCGACAGCTTTGCCTTGACTCATGGAAACACACTCCTTGGTCTACGCGTTTCAGACACACCTGTCCTTAATCATGACCTCACCAGCTTCTTTCCCAGCAGGGTGTTTTAAAATCCACTGCACCAATCACAAACCACCTCTAATGATGGTATTATCCCTCACCTGGTACTTCAAAACTACTCTGCTGGAAGCTGGTTGTACGTCATTTAGTTACATACATAGTCTAAAAAAAATTTAAAAATAAACCCATTGAAAGTGGAAGTATAGATACACAGACCACCATTCGTGGACTAATACTTATTTCAATGGATCCATGATACCACCTTCAAATTGTATATGGGTTCTAACATGCCATCCTCTTTGAACAAAGAAAACACATGGTGTGAATCCCGACATAACATAAAATCCATACAATATCTATATATGGCACATGCTATTTTTTAATTAATTATGTTGTGGAAAAACCTCTGCCAAACCATTTTTCATTATTAGTAGTAATGCATAAACTCTCTTTTATAATTCAGACCTTTGGGATATCTAGTCTTTAAAGTGTATATCCAAAAGGCCTCTCTTTGCAAGACTTTATTCTTGATATCCCCACCTCTTAGTGATGGAAAAATCCTCTCTATACCATATGCTTGAAAATAACATACCTGTCGATTGTGTGAAGAAATAAAATGTTTCGCTGCCCCTGACACATTCGTATAGGACGGATTGTTAATATAATTTAGGTGTTCTAGAATTCGGTTTTTAATTTCCTTGTAGTACTACCTACATATAGCAAGTTGCACTGAATACATTTTATGACATAGATTACATTACTGCTGTTGCAGTTAATATATGATTTTATGTCATATTCCTTAACCTGTTCGAATCACCAAATTTTTGACTGGAGTAGTGTAGTTACACATTTTACAGGGGTGACTTCCACAACGACTGAACCCCGTGTATTTGAGCCATGTTTTGGTGTTTGTATTTGTATTTGTTGGTTGGAAAAAGGAGGGTGACAGGGTAGAGGATAGGGTGGATGACCGTCTGGGCACAACCCTTATACCACCCTTACAGATTTCATACATTGTTTCATTTTCAAATAAGATTGGAACACTGTCCTTAATGATATTTTTGATACTTTCAAAATGTCTACTGTAGGTAAGTACTATTGTAGGAAGAGACGACTGTGTCCTCTGTTTGTTTCTAGTGACACTGCCAAATAACAATTCTCTTCGATTTTTTTTGCGAGCTATGTTGATGCCCCTGGCAATCATCCACCGTGCATATCCTCTATCCTGAAACCGTTTGGAGATGATCTCAATCTCTCTCTCAAATGCTATGTCGGTATTGCAATTCCTCCTTGCCCTAACCCTGGGTTCACACCTGAGCGTTTTACAGCGCGTTCAAACGCGCTGTAAAACGCTCAACAGATTAAAACCAATGCATCCCTATGGGAGTGGTTCACACTTGAGCGTTTGACAGCGCGTTTGAACGCGCTTGTAAAATGCCCAACGCTTAAACAAGCACTTGAGCTTCTTTGGGGCGTTGTCGCGTTTTGTGATTGACACCACAGTAGTCAATCACAAGAACAGCGTTCGCAGCGCTTACTATTTGCAAAAGCGCGCTGTAATACGCTGCGACACAAACGCGCGTAAAACGCGCGTTTCAAGAACGCTCAGGTCTGAACCCAGGGTAATACATTCACCCACAGGGATGGATTTAATAGTGTATATGGGATGCTGGCTATTAGCCCTAAGAAGAGAGTTACCCGATACTGGTTTCCTATACGTGGAAGTTTCAATAATACTTCCTGCGGTGCCCTTCAGCGTCAAATCCAAAAAATCAACTGTATCACTTTTACTAGTGTATGTAAAGCGTAAGTTATAATTATTATCATTCAAATATTGAATGAAAAAGGGTATGGCAGATACATCACCCGACCATATAATGAGCAGGTCATCGATGTATCTGCCATACCATTCAATGGACTTAACAAAAGGGTTGTCACCGCAGAAAATGTATCTCTCCTCCCAGTATGATAAAATCAGATTAGCTAAGGAAGGGGAAAATTTGGCCCCCATTGAAACACCCTTTGTCTGCAAATAATATTGTCCATCAAAAATGAAATAATTGTGCTTCAATAGGTAGTCAGTTACTTCAAGAATAAAATTAATTTCTTCCTCTTGGAATCTACTATATTGATGCAGATGATATTCAAGGCTCAGGAGGGCCACGTCATGAGGTATAGAGGGGTACAGTGAGACAACATCAGTGGATATCCATGCAAATCTTGCATCCCATTTTTTACTGTAAAAAGCCCTTAATACGTCACCCGTGTCTCTCAAAAAAAATGTATGTATTGTATATAATGTATGTATATGTATGTATATGTAATAATGCTTGTATTTTATGCAACGGAATAAAGGTATTTGGCTTTTTCAATTGAAAACGGCAGTGCTGGATCTTTTCTTTCTACTAACGTTGCTCTTCTATCAGCTTGAATCAGTCGGCCCATTCTCCTCTGACCTCTAGCATCAACAAGGCATTTTTGCCCACAGGACTGCCGCATACTGGATGGTTGTGCGTGAAAAATCCCAGTAACTGAGCAGATTGTGAAATACTCAGACCAGCCCGTCTGGCACCAACAACCATGCCACGCTCAAAATGGCTTAAATCACCTTTCTTTCCTATTCTGACATTCAGTTTGGAGTTCAGGAGATTGTCTTGACCAGGACCACACCCCTAAATGCATTGAAGCAACTGCCATGTGATTGGTTGACTAGATAATTGCATTAATGAGAAATAGAGCAGGTGTTCCTAATAATTCTTTAGGTGAGTGTATACGACATTTATTGATTCACCACTGTCAAGTCTAGAACTTACCTCCTCATAGAAACTGATTAAATTAGTTTGGCATGACCGATCCCTCATGAAGCCATGCTGATATGGCGTTATTTGCTTATTTTCATTGAGATAGATACTCCAAGATAGAATCTCTTAGAAAACCTTCAAACAGTTTACAACAGATGTTAAACTTACCAGCCTATAATTTCCAGGCTCTGTTTTTGGACCTTTTTTGAATATTGGCACCAGAAATAAAGGTCTGGCTATGACATCACTTAATTCCCTTAGGATACGGGGGTGTATGCCACCCGGTCCTGGCGATTTGTCTATTTTAATCTTTTTAAGTTGGAGGAAGGAATACATTGCAGACCATGTCAGCGTCCTAAATGATACCTCAGTGCCTTACAACTACTGGGTGTCCAAGCTGGACACATGGCACGAACTTGCGCTCTACGCCTTGGAGGTGCTGGACTGCCCTGCCGCCAGCGTATTGTCTAAGCATGTGTTTAGTGCTGCTGGTGGCATTGTAACAAATAAGAGTATCCGCTTGTCCACTGACAATGCTGACAGGTTGACTCAGATAAAAATGAACAAGGCCTGGATTGCCCCTGACTTCTCCACTCCACCAGAGGAAAGCTGAGCTAATGAGGAACAAAAACGCAATTTAAATGTATGCTTTATAATGTGCTCAATCCACAAGATTCAGATGCACCCTTTTCACCGCAAAAAAGGGTATATGTTTGAATCTTGTTTTCTCATCAGCCTCCTCCTCCGCCTCCTCTTTCATACAGAATATATATGCCCTCACTACAGTGTTTTGTAGGGTTCGCTCGGCTTCAGGCCCTCACCTCTAATGTTTTATACGGTCTGTTCACCTTTAGGTCATCACTGCAATGTTTAATGGGGTTCGCTCACCTTCAGTCCCTCACCTCCAATGCTTTATACGGTCTGCTCACTTGTAGGCCATTACTGCAATGTTTTAAGGGGTTCGCTCACCTTCAGGCCCTCACCTCTAATGTTTTATACTGTCTGTTTACCTTTAGGCCATCACTGCAATGTTTTATGAGGTTCACTTGGCTT
This sequence comes from Bufotes viridis, assembly GCA_033119425.1. Taxonomy (NCBI): domain Eukaryota; kingdom Metazoa; phylum Chordata; class Amphibia; order Anura; family Bufonidae; genus Bufotes; species Bufotes viridis. Next base: position 90,082 of record JAKVIS010000215.1, on the reverse strand, counting down.
CAGGCCCTTACCTCCAATGCTTTATATGGTCTGCTCACCTGTAGGCCATTACTGCAATGTTTTATGGGGTTCGCTCGGCTTCAGGCCCTCACCTGTAATGTTTTATATGGTCTGCTCACCTGTAGGCTATTACTACAATGTTTTATGGGGTTTGCTCGGCTTCAGGCCCTCACCTCTAATGTTTTATATGGTCTGCTCACCTGTAGGCCATCACTGCAATGTTTTGGGGAGTTCGCTCGTCTTCAGGGTCTCACCTCCAATGTTTTATACGGTCTGCTCACCTTTAGGCCATCACTGCAATGTTTTATGGGGTTCGCTCACCTTTAGGCCTTCACCTCTAATGTTTTATACCGTTCGCTCACCTGTAGGCCATCACTTCAATGTTTTATGGGGTTCGCTCGGCTTGAGGACCTGCCCTCCAGTGCTTTATACGGTCTGCTCACCTGTAGGCCATTACTGCATTGTTTTATGGGGTTTCCTTGGCTTCAGGCCCTCACCGCTAATGTTTTATATGATCTGCTCACCTGTAGGCCATCCCTGCAATGTTTTATGGGGTTCTCTAGGCTTCAGGCCCTCACCTCCAATGCTTTATACCGTCTGCTCACCTTCAGGCCCTCAACTATAATGTTTTAGAGGGTAACCAGCAGGCCCTTGCTCCAAATGTTTTTGAGGGTCACCAGCAGGCCATCAATAATAATTTTTAAAGGGTGTGTATGATGCCCTCCTTTATGTGTAATAAAGGGTGTATTGGAGTGCCAGCAGTGTACCTGAACAACTATTGTAGCACCATGTGAATGAGGCCCTTCTTTATGTGATATACAGGCTGTATAGGAGTGCTTCTTCCTTGTAATTTTTGCCAGCATTTGCACTGTATATACAATTGAATATACAGGAAAGAATGTTTCCTAACAATTTTACCTCTAAAAATGTCTTTTTTTTTTTGAGGGGACAGGATTTTGGCTGTGATTTTGTCGCTATGTAAAAGTGGCGGACAACTGGGACAATATGGTTCCCAACAGCGACATTGGAGTCCAAGATGCACCCATACATGGTCTCCATGCTGTTCCAGGTCCATTTCCGTGCTGTTTCTGTCCATTTCTGACCTTTTCCAATAGACCAGGCACCCTCCCCTCATCTGAGCAGGGGGTGCCTGGTCGTCTCCCATTGACTTCCATTATACTCGGGTGCTCGACAAGCACACAAAATATCGCTATGTGTTCGGACCGAGTACCCAAACACTTTGGTGCTCGCTCATCACTAGTCTCAGATTTTATCATATCAGTGTGAGGGCTTAGTCCATATATTATGTTTGCATCTGTTGTGTTATTGCATTATTTTCTGTGATTTTTTCCTTATAAATGTTGCCATGTACATCCGCATATTTAGTTATCATATCGCGCAGGATGTTTTGTATCTCTTTCTGTGATTTTTGATCAAGAAGGAAAAGTTGTGGAATTCTGGAAATCACAGGATCGATAGAGATGCTATTAATATAAATGATAAAAATTGGAAACAAAATATTCAAAACACCTCAGTTTAGTCAGTATCAAGTATGATCACCATGGACAGAAATACACAAACTTACACACCTTGGCATGCTATCAATAAGGTAATTTATCGTTGTCTGAGGAATGTTATGCCACTTTGAATACACTTGGGTGCACAAAACATCACGTTCCACTACTGGCAGCTCTCTTTGCAATTTCCGAGCAATGATGTCCCAGATGCGCTCAATGGGAGACAAGTATGGAGACGCTGCAGGCTCTGGTAGTGTATTTAGGTCATGCATGATGCCCACAGTAGTATGAGCAACATGTGGACTGGCATTGTCCTGTTGAAAAATGGCTCCTAGGGAATTTTGGAGAAATTGCTGTACTGCTGGCTCAATAGCCAAATCAAGGAAGACTAGAGAGGTCTGCCTGCCATATATTATGGCACCCCACATCATAATCGAGGTGTAGGACCAGTGTGACGTTCCTTTGCAAAGATCTCTTCGTGGTGTTTAGAATTGAGCGAACACCTGGATGTTCGGGTTCAAGAAGTTCGGATGAACTTTACGAAAATGTTCAGGGTCGGGTTCCGAACTCGGCCCGAACTTGACCCTGAACCCAAACCCCATTGAAGTCAATGGGGACCCAAAGTTTTGGGCACTAAAAAGGCTGTAAAATAGCCCAGGAAAGGGCTAGAGGACTGCAAAAGGCAGCAAAATATAGGTAAATCCCCTGCAAACAAATGTGGATAGGAAAATCACTTAAAATAAAATAAAAATAAAAATTAACCAATATCAATTGGCAACTTGGAGGAGGAGGAGGTGGAATAACAGGTTGGGGTGGCGTCAGGTGGGAATGCTATGGGAGTTGAAGTTCTCATCACAGCCAAAAAGGATTCATGTCTGCCTGCACTGCCACAGGCCTCATTTTCAGACTCAGGGCCATGGCACGCGCAAAGAGGAGAGCGGTCCCGTAGCAGCAACACAGGCCTCAGGTTTACATGCTATGGAACAGGCCATTATCACGTATGTAGGCCCCTAACACCAAGACAGAGGAGAGGTCATTTGACAGTAAAAAGAGTTAAATGTCTGCCACCAGGAAAGCAGGCAATTAAATGAAATTTAGGCCCCTGACACCCACACAATGGGGAGGTCATTTGACAGTAAAAAGAGTTAAATGTCTGCCATCAAGACAGCAAGCAATTAAACGAAATTTAGGCCCCTGACACCCAGACAATGGGGCGGTCATTAGACAGTAAAAAGAGTTAAATGTCTGCCACAAAGACAGGAAGCAAGTACGTGAAATTTAGGCCCCTGCACCCAGACAATGGGGCGGTCATTAGACAGTAAAAAGAGTTAAATGTCTGCCCCCAAGCCAGCAAGCAATTAAACGAAATTTAGGCCCCTGACAACCAGACAATGGGGCGGTCATTAGACAGTAAAAAGAGTTATATGTCTGCCCCCAATACAGCAAGCAAATAAACTAAATTTAGGATCCTGACACCCACACAATGGGGCGGTCATTAGACAGTAAAAAGAGTTAAATGTCTCCCACCAAGACAACAAGCAATTAAACGAAATTTAGGCCCCTGACACCCAGACAATGGGGAGGTCATTAGACAGTAAACAGGGTTAAATGTCTGCCACCAAGACAGGAAGCAAGTACGTGAAATTTAGGCCCCTGGCACACACACAATTGGGAGGTCATTAGACAGTAAAAAGAGTTAAATGTCAGCCACCAAGACAGGAAGCAAGTACGTGAAATTTAGGCCCCTGACACCCAGACAATGGGGCAGTCATTAGACAGTAAAAAGAGTTAAATGTCTGCCCCCAATACAGCAAGCAATTAAACGAAATTTAGGCCCCTGACACCCAGACAATGGGGCGGTCATTAGACAGTAAAAAGAGTTAAATGTCTTCCACCAAGACAGCGAGCAATTAAACGAAGTTCTCATCACAGCCAAAAAGGATTCATGTCTGCCTGCAGTGCCACAGGCCTCATTTTCAGACTCAGGGCCATGGCACCCGCAAAGAGGAGAGCGGTCCCGTAACAGCAACACAGGCCTCAGGTTTACCTGCAATGGAACAGGCCATTATCACGTATGTAGGCCCCTAACACCAAGACAGAGGAGAGGTCATTTGACAGTAAAAAGAGTTAAATGTCTGCCACCAGGAAAGCAAGCAATTAAATGAAATTTAGGCCCCTGACACCCACACAATGGGGAGGTCATTAGACAGTAAAAAGAGTTAAATGTCTGCCACCAAAACAGGAAGCAAGTACGTGAAATTTAGGCCCCTGACACCCACACAATGGGAAGGTCATTAGACAGTAAAAAGAGTTAAATGTCTGCCACCAAGACAGGAAGCAAGTACGTGAAATTTAGGCCCCTGCACCCAGACAATGGGGCGGGCATTGGACAGTAAAAAGAGTTAAATGTCTGCCACCAATACAACAAGCAATTAAACGAAATTTAGGCCCCTGACAACCAGACAATGGGGCGGTCATTAGACAGTAAAAAGAGATAAATGTCTGCCCCCAATACAGCAAGCAATTAAACGAAATTTAGGCCCCTGACACCCAGACAATGGGGCGGTCATTAGACAGTAAAAAGAGTTAAATGTCTGCCACCAAGACAACAAGCAATTAAACGAAATTTAGGCCACTGACAACCAGACAATGGGGAGGTCATTAGACAGTAAAAAGAGTTAAATGTCTGCCACCAAGACAGGAAGCAAGTACGTGAAATTTAGGCCCCTGGCACACACACAATGGGGAGGTCATTAGACAGTAAAAAGAGTTAAATGTCTGCCACCAAGACAGGAAGCAAGTACGTGAAATTTAGGCCCCTGACACCCACACAATAGGGAGGTCATTTGACAGTAAAAAGAGTTAAATGTCTGCCCCCAAGACAGCAAGCAATTAAACGAAATTTAGGCCCCTGACAACCAGACAATGGGGCGGTCATTTGACAGTAAAAAGAGTTAAATGTCTGCCACCAAGAAAGCAAGCAAGTACGTGAAATTTAGGCCCCTGCACCCAGACAATGGGGCGGTCATTAGACAGTAAAAAGAGTTAAATGTCTGCCCCCAAGACAGCAAGCAATTAAACGAAATTTAGGCCAATGACACCCAGACAATGGGGCAGTCATTAGACAGTAAAAAGAGTTAAATGTCTGCCCCCAATACAGCAAGCAATTAAACGAAATTTAGGCCCCTGACACCCAGACAATGGGGCGGTCATTAGACAGTAAAATGAGTTAAATGTCTTCCAACAAGACAACAAGCAATTAAACGAAATTTAGGCCCCTGACAACCAGACAATGGGGCGGTCATTAGACAGTAAAAAGAGTTAAATGTCTCCCACCAAGACAGCAAGCAATTAAACGAAGTTCTCATCACAGCCAAAAAGGATTCATGTCTGCCTGCAGTGCCACAGGCCTCATTTTCAGACTCAGGGCCATGGCACCCGCAAAGAGGAGAGCGGTCCCGTAACAGCAACACAGGCCTCAGGTTTACCTGCAATGGAACAGGCCATTATCACGTATGTAGGCCCCTAACACCAAGACAGAGGAGAGGTCATTTGACAGTAAAAAGAGTTAAATATCTGCCACCAGAAAAGCAAGCAATTAAATGAAATTTAGACCCCTGACACCCACACAATGGGGAGGTCATTAGACAGTAAAAAGAGTTAAATGTCTGCCACCAAGACAGGAAGCAAGTACGTGAAATTTAGGCCCCTGACACCCAGACAATGGGGCAGTCATTAGACAGTAAAAAGAGTTAAATGTCTGCCCCCAATACAGCAAGCAATTAAACGAAATTTAGGCCCCTGACACCCAGACAATGGGGCGGTCATTAGACAGTAAAAAGAGTTAAATGTCTTCCACCAAGACAGCAAGCAATTAAACGAAGTTCTCATCACAGCCAAAAAGGATTCATGTCTGCCTGCAGTGCCACAGGCCTCATTTTCAGACTCAGGGCCATGGCACCCGCAAAGAGGAGAGCGGTCCCGTAACAGCAACACAGAGCCTCAGGTTTGCCTGCAATGGACAGCAGGCCATTATCACGTATGTAGGCCCCTAACATCCAAGACAGAGGAGAGGTCATTTGACAGTAAAAAGAGTTAAATGTCTGCCACCAGGAAAGCAAGCAATTAAATGAAATTTAGGCCCCTGACACCCACACAATGGGGAGGTCATTTAGACAGTAAAAAGAGTTAAATGTCTGCCACCAAGACAGGAAGCAAGTACGTGAAATTTAGGCCCCTGACACCCACACAATGGGAAGGTCATTAGACAGTAAAAAGAGTTAAATGTCTGCCACCAAGACAGGAAGCAAGTACGTGAAATTTAGGCCCCTGACATCCAGACAATGGGGCGGGCATTAGACAGTAAAAAGAGTTAAATGTCTGCCCCCAAGCCAGCAAGCAATTAAACGAAATTTAGGCCCCTGACAACCAGACAATGGGGCGGTCATTAGACAGTAAAAAGAGTTAAATGTCTGCCCCCAATACAGCAAGCAATTAAACGAAATTTAGGCCCCTGACACCCAGACAATGGGGCGGTCATTAGACAGTAAAAAGAGTTAAATGTCTCCCACCAAGACAACAAGCAATTAAACGAAATTTAGGCCCCTGACACCCAGACAATGGGGAGGTCATTAGACAGTAAAAAGAGTTAAATGTCTGCCACCAAGACAGGAGGCAAGTACGTGAAATTTAGGCCCCTGGCACACACACAATGGGGAGGTCATTAGACAGTAAAAAGAGTTAAATGTCTGCCACCAAGACAGGAAGCAAGTACGTGAAATTTAGGCCCCTGACACCCACACAATGGGGAGGTCATTTGACAGTAAAAAGAGTTAAATGTCTGCCCCCAATACAGCAAGCAATTAAACGAAATTTAGGCCCCTGACATCCAGACAATGGGGCGGTCATTAGACAGTAAAAAGAGTTAAATGTCTGCCACCAAGACAGCAAGCAATTAAACGAAATTTAGGCCCCTGACAACCAGACAATGGGGCGGTCATTTGACAGTAAAAAGAGTTAAATGTCTGCCACCAAGAAAGCAAGCAAGTACGTGAAATTTAGGCCCCTGCACCCAGACAATGGGGCGGTCATTAGACAGTAAAAAGAGTTAAATGTCTGCCCCCAAGACAGCAAGCAATTAAACGAAATTTAGGCCAATGACACCCAGACAATGGGGCGGTCATTAGACAGTAAAAAGAGTTAAATGTCTGCCCCCAATACAGCAAGCAATTAAACGAAATTTAGGCCCCTGACACCCAGACAATGGGGCGGTCATTAGACAGTAAAATGAGTTAAATGTCTCCCACCAAGACAACAAGCAATTAAACGAAATTTAGGCCCCTGACAACCAGACAATGGGGCGGTCATTAGACAGTAAAAAGAGTTAAATGTCTCCCACCAAGACAGCAAGCAATTAAAGGAAATTTAGGCACCTGACACCCAGACAATGGGGAGGTCAACAGACAGTAAAAAGAGTTAAATGTCTGCCACCAAGAAAGCAAGCAAGTACGTGAAATTTAGGCCCCTGCACCCAGACAATGGGGCGGTCATTAGACAGTAAAAAGAGTTAAATGTCTGCCCCCAAGACAGCAAGCAATTAAACGAAATTTAGGCCCCTGACATCCAGACAATGGGGCGGTCATTAGACAGTAAAAAGAGTTAAATGTCTGCCCCCAAGCCAGCAAGCAATTAAACGAAATTTTGGCCCCTGACATCCAGACAATGGGGCGGTCATTAGACAGTAAAAAGAGTTAAATGTCTGCCACCAAGACAGCAAGCAAGTACGTGAAATTTAGGCCCCTGCACCCAGACAATGGGGCGTTCCTTAGACAGAAAAAAAAGAGTTAAATGTCTGCCACCAAGACAGCAAGCAATTAAAGGAAATTTAGGCCCCTGACAACCAGACAATGGGGCGGTCATTAGACAGTAAAAAGAGTTAAATGTCTGCCACCAAGACAGCAAGCAAGTACGTGAAATTTAGGCCCCTGCACCCAGACAATGGGGCGGTCATTAGACAGTTAAAAGAGTTAAATGTCTGCCACCAAGACAGCAAGCAATTAAACGAAATTTAGGCCCCTGACATCCAGACAATGGGGCGGTCATTAGACAGTAAAAAGAGTAAAATGTCTGCCACCAAGACAGCTAGCAATTATGTGAAATTTAGGCCCCTGACACCCACACAATGGGGCGGTCATTTGACAGTAAAAAGAGTTAAATGTCTGCCACCAAGACAGGAAGCAAGTACGTGAAATTTAGGCCCCTGCACCCAGACAATGGGGCGGTCATTAGACAGTAAAAAGAGTTAAATGTCTGCCCCCAAGACAGCAAGCAATTAAATGAAATTTAGGCCCCTGACATCCAGACAATGGGGCGGTCATTAGACAGTAAAAAGAGTTAAATGTCTAACCCCAAGACAGCAAGCAATTATGTGAAATTTAGGCCCCTGACACACACACAATGGGGCGGTCATTAGACAGTAAAAAGAGTTAAATGTCTGCCACCAAGACAGCAAGCAAGTAAGTGAAATTTAGGCCCCTGCACCCAGACAATGGGGCGGTCATTAGACAGTAAAAAGAGTTAAATGTCTGCCACCAAGACAGGAAGCAAGTACATGAAATTTAGGCCCCTGGCACCTACACAATGTGGAGGTCATTAGACAGTAAAAAGAGTTAAATGTCTGCCACCAAGACAGGAAGCAAGTATGTGAAATTTAGGCCCCTGACACCCACACAATGGGGAGGTCATTTGACAGTAAAAAGAGTTAAATGTCTGCCCCCAAGACAGCAAGCAATTAAATGAAATTTAGGCCCCTGCACCCAGACAATGGGGCGGTCATTAGACAGTAAAAAGAGTTAAATGTCTGCCACCAAGACAGGAAGCAAGTACATGAAATTTAGGCCCCTGGCACCTACACAATGTGGAGGTCATTAGACAGTAAAAAGAGTTAAATGTCTGCCACCAAGACAGGAAGCAAGTACGTGAAATTTAGGCCCCTGCACCCAGACAATGGGGCGGTCATTAGACAGTAAAAAGAGTTAAATGTCTGCCACCAAGACAGGAAGCAAGTACATGAAATTTAGGCCCCTGGCACCTACACAATGTGGAGGTCATTAGACAGTAAAAAGAGTTAAATGTCTGCCACCAAGACAGGAAGCAAGTATGTGAAATTTAGGCCCCTGACACCCACACAATGGGGAGGTCATTTGACAGTAAAAAGAGTTAAATGTCTGCCCCCAAGACAGCAAGCAATTAAATGAAATTTAGGCCCCTGACATCCAGACAATGGGGCGGTCATTAGACAGTAAAAAGAGTTAAATGTCTAACCCAAAGACAGCAAGCAATTACGTGAAATTTAGGCCCCTGACACCTACACAATGGTGCGGTCATTAGACATTAAAAAGAGTTAAATGTCTCCCACCAAGACAGCAAGCAATTATGTGAAATTTAGGCCCCTGACACCCACACAATGGGGCGGTCATTTGACAGTAAAAGAGTTAAATGTCTGCCACCAAGACAGCAAGCAAGTACGTGAAATTTAGGCCCCTGACACCCACACAATGGGCGGTCATTTGACAGTAAAAGAGTTAAATGTCTGCCACCAAGACAGCAAGCAATTATGTGAAATTTAGGCCCCTGACACCCACACAATGGGGCGGTCATTTGACAGTAAAAAGAGTTAAATGTCTGCCACCAAGACAGCAAGCAAGTACGTGAAATTTAGGCCCCTGACACCCACACAATGGGGCGGTCATTTGACAGTAAAAAGAGTTAAATGTCTGCCCCCAAGACAGCAAGCAATTAAATAAAATTTAGGCCCCTGACATCCCGACAATGGGGCGGTCATTAGACAGTAAAAAGAGTTAAATGTCTGCCACCAAGACAGCAAGCAAGTACGTGAAATTTAGGCCCCTGCACCCAGACAATGGGGCGGTCATTAGACAGTAAAAGAGTTAAATGTCTGCCACCAAGACAGGAAGCAAGTACATGAAATTTAGGCCCCTGGCACCTACACAATGTGGAGGTCATTAGACAGTAAAAGAGTTAAATGTCTGCCACCAAGACAGGAAGCAAGTATGTGAAATTTAGGCCCCTGACACCCACACAATGGGGAGGTCATTTGACAGTAAAAGAGTTAAATGTCTGCCCCCAAGACAGCAAGCAATTAAATGAAATTTAGGCCCCTGACATCCAGACAATGGGGCGGTCATTAGACAGTAAAAGAGTTAAATGTCTAACCCCAAGACAGCAAGCAATTACGTGAAATTTAGGCCCCTGACACCCAGACAATGGTGCGGTCATTAGACATTAAAAAGAGTTAAATGTCTCCCACCAAGACAGCAAGCAATTATGTGAAATTTAGGCCCCTGACACCCACACAATGGGGCGGTCATTTGACAGTAAAAGAATTAAATGTCTGCCACCAAGACAGCAAGCAAGTACGTGAAATTTAGGCCCCTGCACCCAGACAATGGGGCGGTCATTAGACAGTAAAAGAGTTAAATGTCTGCCCCCAAGCCAGCAAGCAATTAAGCGAAATTTTGGCCCCTGACATCCAGACAATGGGGCGTTCATTAGACAGTAAAAGAGTTAAATGTCTGCCACCAAGACAGCAAGCAATTAAACGAAATTTAGGCCCCTGACAACCAGACAATGGGGCGGTCATTTGACAGTAAAAGAGTTAAATGTCTGCCACCAAGACAGCAAGCAAGTACGTGAAATTTAGGCCCCTGCACCCAGACAATGGGGCGTTCATTAGACAGAAAAAAAGAGTTAAATGTCTGCCACCAAGACAGCAAGCAATTAAACGAAATTTAGGCCCCTGACAACCAGACAATGGGGCGGTCATTAGACAGTAAAAAGAGTTAAATGTCTGCCACCAAGACAGCAAGCAAGTACGTGAAATTTAGGCCCCTGCACCCAGACAATGGGGCGGTCATTAGACAGTTAAAAGAGTTAAATGTCTGCCACCAAGACAGCAAGCAATTAAACGAAATTTAGGCCCCTGACATCCAGACAATGGGGCGGTCATTAGACAGTAAAAAGAGTAAAATGTCTGCCACCAAGACAGCAAGCAATTATGTGAAATTTAGGCCCCTGACACCCACACAATGGGGCGGTCATTAGACAGTAAAAAGAGTTAAATGTCTGCCCCCAAGACAGCAAGCAATTAAATGAAATTTAGGCCCCTGACATCCAGACAATGGGGCGGTCATTAGACAGTAAAAAGAGTTAAATGTCTAACCCCAAGACAGCAAGCAATTATGTGAAATTTAGGCCCCTGACACCCACACAATGGGGCGGTCATTTGACAGTAAAAAGAATTGAATGTCTGCCACCAAGACAGCAAGCAAGTACGTGAAATTTAAGCCCCTGCACCCAGACAATGGGGCGGTCATTAGACAGTAAAAAGAGTTAAATGTCTGCCACCAAGACAGGAAGCAAGTACATGAAATTTAGGCCCCTGGCACCTACACAATGTGGAGGTCATTAGACAGTAAAAAGAGTTAAATGTCTGCCACCAAGACAGGAAGCAAGTACATGAAATTTAGGCCCTGGCACCTACACAATGTGGAGGTCATTAGACAGTAAAAGAGTTAAATGTCTGCCACCAAGACAGGAAGCAAGTATGTGAAATTTAGGCCCTTGACACCCACACAATGGGGAGGTCATTTGACAGTAAAAGAGTTAAATGTCTGCCCCAAGACAGCAAGCAATTAAATGAAATTTAGGCCCCTGATATCCAGACAATGGGGCGGTCATTAGACAGTAAAAAGAGTTAAATGTCTAACCCCAAGACAGCAAGCAATTACGTGAAATTTAGGCCCCTGACACCCAGACAATGGTGCGGTCATTAGACATTAAAAAGAGTTAAATGTCTCCCACCAAGACAGCAAGCAATTATGTGAAATTTAGGCCCTGACACCCACACAATGGGGCGGTCATTTGACAGTAAAAAGAGTTAAATGTCTGCCACCAAGACAGCAAGCAAGTACGTGAAATTTAGGCCCTGACACCCACACAATGGGGCGGTCATTTGACAGTAAAAGAGTTAAATGTCTGCCCCCAAGACAGCAAGCAATTAAATAAAATTTAGGCCCCTGACATCCCAGACAATGGGGCGGTCATTAGACAGTAAAAGAGTTAAATGTCTGCCACCAAGACAGCAAGCAAGTACATGAAATTTAGGCCCCTGACACCCAGACAATGGGGAGGTCATTAGACAGTAAAAAGAGTTAAATGTCTGCCACCAAGACAGGAAGCAAGTACATGAAATTTAGGCCCCTGGCACCTACACAATGTGGAGGTCATTAGACATTAAAAAGAGTTAAATGTCTCCCACCAAGACAGCAAGCAAGTATGTGAAATTTAGGCCCCTGACACCCACACAATGGGGAGGTCATTTGACAGTAAAAAGAGTTAAATGTCTGCCCCCAAGACAGCAAGCAATTAAATGAAATTTAGGCCCCTGACATCCAGACAATGGGGCGGTCATTAGACAGTAAAAAGAGTTAAATGTCTAACCCCAAGACAGCAAGCAATTACGTGAAATTTAGGCCCCTGACACCCAGACAATGGTGCGGTCATTAGACATTAAAAAGAGTTAAATGTCTCCCACCAAGACAGCAAGCAATTATGTGAAATTTAGGCCCCTGACACCCACACAATGGGGCGGTCATTTGACAGTAAAAAGAGTTAAATGTCTGCCACCAAGACAGCAAGCAAGTACGTGAAATTTAGGCCCCTGCACCCAGACAATGGGGCGGTCATTAGACAGTAAAAAGAGTTAAATGTCTGCCCCCAAGACAGCAAGCAATTAAACGAAATTTAGGCCCCTGACATCCAGACAATGGGGCGGTCATTAGACAGTAAAAAGAGTTAAATGTCTGCCCCCAAGTCAGCAAGCAATTAAACGAAATTTTGGCCCCTGACATCCAGACAATGGGGCGGTCATTAGACAGTAAAAAGAGTTAAATGTCTGCCACCAAGACAGCAAGCAATTAAACGAAATTTAGGCCCCTGACAACCAGACAATGGGGCGGTCATTTGACAGTAAAAAGAGTTAAATGTCTGCCACCAAGACAGCAAGCAAGTACGTGAAATTTAGGCCCCTGCACCCAGACAATGGGGCGTTCATTAGACAGAAAAAAAAGAGTTAAATGTCTGCCACCAAGACAGCAAGCAATTAAACGAAATTTAGGCCCCTGACAACCAGACAATGGGGCGGTCATTTGACAGTAAAAAGAGTTAAATGTCTGCCACCAAGACAGCAAGCAAGTACGTGAAATTTAGGCCCCTGCACCCAGACAATGGGGCGGTCCTTAGACAGTTAAAAGAGTTAAATGTCTGCCACCAAGACAGCAAGCAATTAAACGAAATTTAGGCCCCTGACATCCAGACAATGGGGCGGTCATTAGACAGTAAAAAGAGTAAAATGTCTGCCACCAAGACAGCAAGCAATTATGTGAAATTTAGGCCCCTGACACCCACACAATGGGGCGGTCATTTGACAGTAAAAAGAGTTAAATGTCTGCCACCAAGACAGGAAGCAAGTACGTGAAATTTAGGCCCCTGCACCCAGACAATGGGGCGTTCATTAGACAGAAAAAAAAGAGTTAAATGTCTGCCCCCAAGACAGCAAGCAATTAAATGAAATTTAGGCCCCTGACATCCAGACAATGGGGCGGTCATTAGACAGTAAAAAGAGTTAAATGTCTAACCCCAAGACAGCAAGCAATTATGTGAAATTTAGGCCCCTGACACCCACGACAATGGGGCGGTCATTTGACAGTAAAAAGAATTAAATGTCTGCCACCAAGACAGCAAGCAAGTACGTGAAATTTAGGCCCCTGCACCCAGACAATGGGGCGGTCATTAGACAGTAAAAAGAGTTAAATGTCTGCCACCAAGACAGGAAGCAAGTACATGAAATTTAGGCCCCTGGCACCTACACAATGTGGAGGTCATTAGACAGTAAAAAGAGTTAAATGTCTGCCACCAAGACAGGAAGCAAGTACGTGAAATTTAGGCCCCTGACACCCACACAATGTGGAGGTCATTAGACAGTAAAAAGAGTTAAATGTCTGCCACCAAGATAGGAAGCAAGTATGTGAAATTTAGGCCCCTGACACCCACACAATGGGGAGGTCATTTGACAGTAAAAAGAGTTAAATGTCTGCCCCCAAGACAGCAAGCAATTAAATGAAATTTAGGCCCCTGACATCCAGACAATGGGGCGGTCATTAGACAGTAAAAAGAGTTAAATGTCTAACCCCAAGACTGCAAGCAATTACGTGAAATTTAGGCCCCTGACACCCAGACAATGGGTGCGGTCATTAGACATTAAAAGAGTTAAATGTCTCCCACCAAGACAGCAAGCAATTATGTGAAATTTAGGCCCCTGACACCCACACAATGGGGCGGTCATTTGACAGTAAAAGAGTTAAATGTCTGCCACCAAGACAGCAAGCAATTACGTGAAATTTAGGCCCCTGCACATCCAGACAATGGGGCGGTCATTAGACAGTAAAAAGAGTTAAATGTCTGCCCCAAGACAGCAAGCAATTAAACGAAATTTAGGCCCTGACATCCAGACAATGGGCGGTCATTAGACAGTAAAAGAGTTAAATGTCTGCCACCAAGCCAGCAAGCAATTAAACGAAATTTTGACCCCTGACATCCAGACAATGGGGCGGTCATTAGACAGTAAAAAGAGTTAAATGTCTGCCACCAAGACAGCAAGCAATTGAACGAAATTTAGGCCCCTGACAACCAGACAATGGGGCGGTCATTTGACAGTAAAAAGAGTTAAATGTCTGCCACCAAGACAGCAAGCAAGTACGTGAAATTTAGGCCCCTGCACCCAGACAATGGGGCGGTCATTAGACAGAAAAAAAAGAGTTAAATGTCTGCCCCCAAGCCAGCAAGCAATTAAACGAAATTTAGGCCCCTGACAACCAGACAATGGGGCGGTCATTAGACAGTAAAAAGAGTTAAATGTCTGCCACCAAGACAGCAAGCAAGTACGTGAAATTTAGGCCCCTGCACCCAGACAATGGGGCGGTCATTAGACAGTAAAAAGAGTTAAATGTCTGCCACCAAGACAGCAAGCAAGTACGTGAAATTTAGGCCCCTGCACCCAGACAATGGGGCGGTCATTAGACAGTAAAAAGAGTTAAATGTCTGCCACCAAGACAGCAAGCAATTAAACGTGAAATTTAGGCCCCTGACACCCAGACAATGGGGCGGTCATTAGACAGTAAAAAGAGTTAAATGTCTGCCCCCAATACAGCAAGCAATTAAACGAAATTTAGGCCCCTGACACCCAGACAATGGGGAGGTCATTAGACAGTAAAAAGAGTTAAATGTCTGCCACCAAGACAGGAAGCAAGTACGTGAAATTTAGGCCCCTGACACCCACACAATGGGGCGGTCATTTGACAGTAAAAAGAGTTAAATGTCTGCCCCCAAGACAGCAAGCAATTAAATAAAATTTAGGCCCCTGACATCCCGACAATGGGGCGGTCATTAGACAGTAAAAAGAGTTAAATGTCTGCCACCAAGACAGCAAGCAAGTACGTGAAATTTAGGCCCCTGACACCCAGACAATGGGGCGGTCATTTGACAGTAAAAAGAGTTAAATGTCTGCCACCAAGACAGGAAGCAAGTATGTGAAATTTAGGCCCCTGGCACCCAGACAGAGGAGAAAGGTCCCATAGCAGCAAAAGAGGCATCATGTTACTCACCACTGGAACAGGCCACTTTCAGATATGTAGGCCCCGGCACCCAGACAGAGGAGAGAGGTCCCATAGCAGCAAAAGAGGCATAATGTAATCCACCACTGGAACAGGCCACATTCAGATATTTAGGCCCCTTGCACCCAGATGGAGGAGAGGTTTATTCAACTTTGGGTTGCCCTGCAAAATAATGGTAAAATTAAAAAAAGAGGATTCAATAAAGAAGTGCCCTGGAGTACAATAATATATGGTTGAGGGGGAGGTAGTTATAAATGTCTATTCTGCAGAAGGGATGGACAGGTCCTGTGGGATTCATGCCTTGTTCATTTTTATGAACGTCAGCTTGTCCACGTTGGCTGTAAACAGGTGGCTGCGTTTGTCAGTAATGACGCCCCCTGCTGTGCTGAATACACGTTCAGGGCAGGCTAGCACCTCCAAGGCATAAAAGGCTAGCTCTGGCCATGTGGACAATTTGGAGACCCAGAAATTGAATGGGGCCGAACTATCAGTCAGTACGTGGAGGGGTGTGCACATGTACTTTTCCACCATGTTGTTGAAATGCTGCCTCCTGTTAACATGTTCCGTATCAGGTGGTGGTGCAGGTAGCTGTGGCGTGGAGACAAAACTTTTCCACATTTCTGCCATGCTAACCCTGCCCTCAGAGGAGCTGGCCATGACACAGCTGCTTTGGCGACCTCTTGCTCCTCCTCTGCCTTCGCCTTGGGCTTCCACTTGTTTCCCTGTGACATTTGGGAATGCTCTCAGTAGCGCGTCTACCAACGTGCGCTTGTACTTGCGCATCTTCCTATCACGCTCCAGTGCGGGAATTAAGGTGGGCACATTGTCTTTGTACCGGGGATCCAGCAGGGTGGCAACCACGTAGTCTGCACACGTTAAAATGTGGGCAACTCCGCTGTCGTTGCGCAGGCACTGCAGCATGTAGTCGCTCATGTGTGCCAGGCTGCCCAGAGGTAAGGACAAGCTGTCCCCTGCGGGAGGTGTATCGTCATCATCCGCTGTTTCCCCCCCAGCCACGCACCAGGGATGGTCCCGAGCTGCGTAGGGTGCCACCCCGCTGTGAACATGTTTCATCCTCATCCTCCTCCACCTCCTCCTCATCCTCCTCATCCTCCAGTAGTGGGCCCTGGCTGGCCAAATTTGTATCTGGCCTCTGCTGTTGCAAAAAACCTCCCTCTGAGCCACTTCTAAAAGACTGGCCTGAAAGTGCTAAAGATGACTCCTCTTCCTCCTCCTCCTCCTCCTCCTCCTGGGCCACATCCTCTTCCATCATCACCCTAAGTGTTTTCTCAAGGAGACATAGAAGTGGTATTGTAATGCTGATAACGGTGTCATCGCCACTGGCCATGTTGGTGGAGTACTCGAAACAGCGCGACAGGGCACACAGATCTCGCAAGGAGTCCCAATCATTGGTGGTGAAGTGGTGCTGTTCCGCAGTGCGACTCAACCGTGCATGCTGCAGCTGAAACTCCACTATGGCCTGCTGCTGCTCGCACAGTCTCTCCAGCATGAGCAAGGTGGAGTTCCACCTGGTGGGCACGTCGCATATGAGGCGCTGAGCGGGAAGGCCGAAGTTACGCTGTAGCGCAGACAGGCGAGCAGCGGCAGGATGTGAGCACCGGAAGCGCGCACAGACGTCCCGCACTTTATGCAGCAGCTCTGACATGTCGGGGTAGTTGTTAATGAACTTCTGCACCACCAAATTCAGCACATGCGCCATTCAAGGGATGTGCGTCAAACCGGCTAGTCCCAGAGCTGCAACGAGATTTCACCCATTATCGCACACCACCAGGCCGGGCTTGAGGCTCACCGGCAGCAACCACTCGTCGGTCTGTTGTTCTATACCCCGCCACAACTCCTGCGCGGTGTGGGGCCTGTCCCCCAAACATATGAGTTTCAGAATGGCCTGCTGACGTTTACCCCGGGCTGTGCTGAAGTTGGTGGTGAAGGTGTGTGGCTGACTGGATGAGCAGGTGGAAGAAGAGGATTAGGAAGCCGAGTAGGAGGAGGAGGCAACAGGAGGCAAAGAATGATGCGATCCTTGGCGGCGGAAGGACGTGCGCCAAACAACACTCCGCCTGGGGCCCAGCCGCCACTACATTTACCCAGTGTGCAGTTAGGGAGATATAGCGTCCCTGGCCGTGCTTACTGGTCCATGTATCTGTGGTTAGGTGGACCTAGCCACAGATGGCTTTGTGCAGTGCACACTTGATTTTATCGTATACTTTTTTTTTTTTATTAGAATTTTAAACTTTTATTCCAAATATCTCAAAACATACATTTTACAAAAAACATAATTACAATATCATCCCCCCACCAATCCCCCCCCCCCGCCTTGCAGAAAGGAAGAAAAAAAAAAAAAAAAGAAAAAAAAATTAGAGAAAGGAAGGGAGAATTTCCTTAATCATCCCATTCCTTACAAATACTGTCCCACTTTTCATAAGATCCCCTTTGTCTGTACAAAATCCTCTCATAACTTTTGACCCTATTAACTAAATTTAGCCAGTTGTTGCAATCTGGAGCGGAGGAGGAGAACCATTTTCTGGATACAAGAAGCCTGGCTAAGAACAACACTTTAATCAGCAGTCGAGACTTCATAACCTGGCAACTAACCTCTGATAAATCCCCAAAACCCATTCTTTGGGGAAAAATGGGATATCCATATTAAGTCTTTGGGTTAGGGTTCTTTGAACCAACTTCCAGTACTTACTCACTATTGGGCAATCCCAGAACAGATGTAAATGATCTGCCCTGGGATCGCCACAACGAGGGCACTCAGAAGAAGCTCTAAGTCCTCTTCTATGGAGCCATAGAGGTGTTACATATATTTTGTGCATAATATTAAACTGTACTACAATGTGATTAAAATTGTGCGAGACCCGACTTGAATTATCACCTATATTCTCCCGGTCCGGGGAACCCAAATCTGACAGTAAAGTGGACCAGGATCTTTGCCCTGGAGACAAACAGTCCATAAAGAAATTTTTTATCAAATACCTATAACAATGTGATATTCTAACTTTCGTGCCACCCTTCTTTTGAATCAAATTGTGTAAAAATTCCGGAGTGTCTATATTAAGTAAATAATTTTCAGAAATACTAAGCAGTGCCGAACGCAATTGAAAATATGCATACCATTAAAGTAGGGTTATGTTATGGCTTCTCAACTCTGTTTCTTTAACGACTGGGAAAATAGCCATCTCTGCAGAAAGTTGGTAAGGATTCAGGTTTTTCAGATTTTTTTACAGTTTTGGAGTCTGATTATCTACAGAAGATCCAGGATGATTACAAACCCTTCTGCAGAATGGCTATGAAAGCATGGATGGTTATAAAAAGTTGGATGCAGGTTAGCGCATCATTAATTTGCACTCCATTGTGGCACAACAAAAAATTATTAAGCCTAGATGACCCAAATTGTCAGCAATACTGGAGGAAAAAAAATATTTATTATTTGAGCCAAGTGGTTAAATATGGGCAGATTCTTACTCGCACGGAGCTAGAACAAGGAGAAAATGTAGGGGAGGTGCTTTGGTATGCATAGTTTTAATTGCGTTCGGCACTGCTTAATATTTTTGATAAACACTTACTTAATATAGACACTCCGGAATTTCTACATAAGTTGATTCAAAAGAAGGGTGGTATGAAAGTTAGAATTTCACACTGTTATAGGTATTTGATTAAAAAAAATTTCACGGATTGTTTATCTCCAGGGCAAATATCCTGGTCCACTTTACTGTCAGATTTGGGTTCCCCGGATTGGGTAAATGTAGGTGATAATTTAAGTTTGGTTTCGCACAATTTTAATCATACGGTAGTACAGTTTAACATTATGCATAAAATATATGTAACACCTCTATCGCTCCACAGGAGAGGATTAAGAGCTTCCTCTGAGTGTCCCCGTTGTGGCAGTCCCGGGGCAGATCATTTACATCTGTTCTGGGATTGCCCAACGGTGAGTAGATATTGGAATTTGGTTCAGAGAACTTTATCCCAAAGACTCAATATGGATATTCCACTTTCTCCTAAGGTATGGATTTTGGGTGATTTATCGGAGGTTAGTTGCCAGGTTATGAAGTCCCGACTGCTGATTAAAGTTTTGTTTTTAGCCAGGCTTCTCGTAGCTAGAAAATGGTTCTCCCCCTCTGCTCCAGATTGCAAAAATTGGCTAAACTTAGTCAACAAGGTCAAAAGTTATGAAAAGATTCTCTATAGACAAAGAGGATCCTATGAAAGGTGGGATGGTATCTGGAAGCAATGGGATGATTGTGGAATTTAGTTTTTTTTTTTGTTTTTTTTTCTCTGCAAGGCGGGAGGTGATGCTGCACGGGGGAAGTTTTGTATTCATGCTTTTTTCTTGCAAGTTGTATGTATTGAGAATATTAAGGGAAAAAAATAAAAGTATAATAATTAAAAAAGAAAATATGCATACCAAGCCACCTCACCTACATTTTCCTCTTGTTCTAGCTCCATTACCATGGGAACACACCTGAGCGTTTTTCAGCGCGTTCAAACGCGCTGAAAAACGCTCAACATGTGAAAAGCAATGCATCCCTATGGGCATGGTTCACATTTGGGCGTTTTACAGCGCGTTTGAACGCGCTGTAAAACGCCCAACACTCAAAAAAGTACATGAGCTTCTTTTGGGCGTTTTAACGCGCCTATGGACAATGTTGCCATAGGGGAGAATCACTAACACTGGGTTCAGACCTGAGCGTTTTGAAGCCTAGCGTTTTTGGTGCGTTCAAGACTGGCGTGTAGGCGCGTTTTTTCAAGCGTTTTGGTAAATAGTGTAGGCGCGTTTGACGCGCGTTTATGTGATTGACTGCATAGTTGGCCAATGACCAAACAGCCCTCCCTATATAGTTTGGCCAATCTGAGGTGTGAATTTTGAAAAACGCGCGTCCATAGGCGCGTTTTACGCTGCACAAACGCCCGAACAACACGCCTATCGCGTTTCCCATTGGAGTCTATTAGCACCAAACGCTCGAAAAAAGCCCGAATTAACGCGAACATACTTGCTTATGCGTCGGACGTTTATAGGCGCCTATGAACGCGCATAAAAACGCGCAAGTGTGAACCACCCTCATTGGAATGCATGGTTCCTTTACTGTTGTGCGTTTTTATGTGCGTTCAAAAGCGGCGTTTTACGCGAAAGTGTGAACTGAGTGTAAATCGCGCGTATGACGCGCGTTTTTTAGTTACAAAAATGCGCATCCAAAAACGCTCGTAAAACGCGCGTCATACGCGCGATTCAGAAACGCCTAGGTGTGTCCCCAGCCTAAGAGTCAAGATTTGCCCATTATTAACCACTTGGCTCAAATAATAAATATTTTTTTCCTCCAGTATTGCTGACAATTTAAGTCATCAAGACTCAGAAGTTTTAAGTTATGCCACAATGGAGTGCAAATAAGTGATGCCCTAACTTTCAACCAACTTTTTATAACCATCCAGGCTTTCATAGCCATTCTGCAGAAAGATTTATAATCATTATGTAACTTAAGTAGGTAATCAGACTCCAAAACTGTAAAAAAATCTGAAAAACCTGAATCTTTAACCAATTTTCTGCAGAGATGGCTATTTTCCCAATCATTAAAAAAGCAAAGTTGAGAGGCCATAACATAACCCTTAAAATAAGGGAGATTAAGACCTCCCTGCTTATAGGGCATAGAAAAGTACACTGCCTTTATTCTCACACGTTTCCTCCCCCACAGTAAATCATTTATCATCGGCTCTATTAACCTAAAATACTTATCCTCAATCCATATAGGGTAATTACGGAGAACATAAAGAACCTGGGGCAGCACCACCATTTTTATTAATGAAATTCTATCCGCTCTTGCAGGCAGAATTTTTTGCCATATCTTAATTTTAGATCTCAGCTTTTGTAATAAAGGAATCAAGTTAAGCTGTAAGTAATCTTGAGTTTTGGCGGAAATTGCTATCCCCAGATACTTCATCGTCTCTGAAATCGATAATCGACTAATCAAATCATCAGTGGGTCCTCGCAATTCATCCACTGGAAGAAGAGTAGTCTTAGCCCAGTTGACCTCCAGTCCAGAAGAGTTGCCAAAAGAATTAACTAACTCCATTACTCGAGGAAGTGTACTTTCTGTTCGATAGATAAAAAACAGAATATCATCTGCGTAAAGAGATATACGGTCCTGCTCCCCCATTACCCCAAAACCGGCTACCCTTGTATCCTGCCTTATACTGACCGCAAGGGGTTCGATATAGATATTAAACAAGAGGGGAGAGAGAGGACAACCTTGTCGGGTGCCTCTCCCTAGTTCAAAGCTCTCAGTCAGCATATCATTAATCCTAATCCTAGCAACCGGAGATTTATATAACAGCTGTATCATTGCTATAAATTTGGGGCCAAAACCCATTTTGCTCATCACTTCCCAGAGGAACGCCCACTCGACCCTGTCGAACGCTTTAGTGGCGTCCAATGACAGGATGGAGCGGGCGTCACTCCCAGGCGACTGAATATTGGTGAAAAACCTATGCAGATTATGATGTGTGCCCCATCTCGGCATAAAACCATTCTGATCTGGATGAATAACAGAGGGCAAAACCCTGGAAAGCCTCCTAGCCATAACTTTGGACAGTAGCTTAACATCCGTATTTAATAGGGAGATTGGTCTATAAGAACTCAAATCCGCCAGATCTTTATCTTTTTTTGGAATTAAGGGTACTTTCACACTAGCGTTGGTGCAGATTTGTCTGTTTATTTTCACAGACGGATCCGCACCTCTAATGCAAACGTTTGTATCCATTCAGAACGGATCCGTTTGCATTAGGTTTAAAGAAAAATGACAAAGTCCAAAACGGATCCATTTTGGATTACATTGAAAGTTAATGGGGAACGGATCCGTTTTCAAATGCACCATATTGTGTCACTGACAACGGATCCGTCCCCATTGACTTACATTGTAAAAAAAAACGGATCCGTTAGGCTCCGCCTCTTCAGACGGACACTAAAATGCTGCATGCTGCATTTTGGTGTCCGCCTCCAAAACGTAATAGAGGCGGAACTGAGCCTAACTGATGCATTCTGAACGGATCCTTATCCATTCAGAATGCATTGGGGCTTAACTGATCCGTTTTGGAACGTTTGTGAGAGCCCTGTAACGGATCTCCGAAACGGAATCCAAAAAGCTAGTGTGAAAGTACCCTAAGACTATCAAAGCTTCCATCATAGATGTTGGGAGATCTCCTCCTTCCAACGCTTGAGAAAACACTTTGCAGCGCTCCTCTCTTAGCAAGGGCTCCCTGGCTAAGAGAGGAGCGCTGCGATTGGATGCACTCGCTGCCAGAGAGAAGAGACACCGCCTACCATAACTAAATGAAACCTCCTACTATAACCAAGTTGCCTCATTAGCATAAGAGGCACAGAAGATACCGGGAGCGCTGCGGGGGAACTAGGGGGGCGTTTGAAAAAAAAAACCTGTGTGCAGACATCAGCGGCAGCAGCCCTGTAAGATGGTATAAGTATCTCATGAATATTTTTTTGCTGAAAGGTCCTCTTTAAGTACGCTTTCAGGGCATCCCACACTATATTAATGTTAGCAGAGGGGAGATTCACCTCCCAAAAGGAGGATATCAATAGTTTAGTAGGGAGAAAGTTGTCCATAATAGTAAGCCCATATGGATTCAGCTTAAAACCAAGCTGGTTTTATACCAGCTTGGTTGTGCATGTAAGGCACGGCTCTCTTGGAGAAGTAGTGGCGGCTGGGAACAACGTACTGTGGGACAGCCACCGCCATCAGATGTTTGAAGCTGTCTGTGTCATCCAGCCTGAATGACAACATTTCAAAGGCCAGTAGTTTAGAAATGCTGGCATTCAGGCCCAAGGCTCGAGGGTGGCTAGGTGGGAATTTACGCTTTCTCTCCAAGGTTTGTGAGATGGAGAGCTAAACGCTGCCGTGTGACATGGTGGAGATGCTTGGTGACGGAGGTGGTGGTGTTGGTGGCACATGCTCTGTTTGCTGGGCGGCAGGTGCCAACGTTCCTCCCGAGGCGGAGGAAGAGGCCGAGGCAGCAGCAGAATAGGGAGCAGGAGGGGCCTGAGCCCTTTCTTGGTTTTGAAGGTGCTTACTCCACTGCAGCCATGCAGGTTGTGCTAAGGTTCAGAACATTAATGCCTCGCTTCAGGCTCTGATGGCACAGCGTGCAAACCACTCGGGTCTTGTCGTCACCACAATGTTTGAAGAAGTGCCATGCCAGGGAACTTCTTGAAGCTTCCTTTGGGGTGCTCGGTCCCTGGTGGCGGTGGCCAGTAGCAGGCAAACTCTCTTGGCGACGGCTGTTCTACTTTTGCCCCCTGCTCCCTCTTTTGCTACGCTGTTGGCTCGGTCTCATCACTCCCTCTTCCTCTGAACTATGAAAGTCAGTGGCACGACCTTCATTTCATGTGGGGTCTAGGAACTCATCGTCCCCTGCATCGTCTTCCACCCAGTCTTCCTCCCTGACCTCCTGTTCAGTCTGCACACTGCTGAACGACGCAGCAGTTGGCACCTGTGTTTCGTCATCATCAGAGACGTGCTGACTCTGATGAGGTGGTAGTTCCATGTCCTCATCATCAGGAAAAATAAGTGGTCTTCCACTGCTGGGGAAGGGCTAGGTGGATGCCCTTGGGAAACCCTGCCAGCATAGTCTTCAAACAGCATAAGAGACTGCTGCATAACTTGAGGCTCAGACAGTTTCCCTGATATGCATGGGGGTGATGTGACAGACTGATGGGCTTGGTTTTCATGCGCCATCTGTGCGCATTCTGCAGAATACTGGGAGATAATGTTGTGAACGTGCTGGATCCACTGTCGGCCACCCAATCGACTAAAGCTTGTACTTGCTCAGGCCTTACCATCCTTAGAACGGTATTGGGCCCCACCAAATATCGCTGTAAATCCTGGCGGGTACTGGGACCTGAGGGTCCTGAGGCACCAGAGGGTCCACTAACACCACCACGACCATGTCCGCATCTCTTATTAGATGTTTTCCTCATTGTTACCGTTCACCACAATAAGAAAAAAATTATTTGGCTCAATGTATTGAGTTACAATTAAGGCCTTTTTTTACAGGCACCTAACACTATCTAGCTATCTATTTATGTACCGAATTACACTAATGCAGGCACAGCAGTAACCACAGACTTTGGGTAATATCAATTTTAGGCCTGGTATTTAGGCCCTGGATGAAAGGTATCCTTTTACGGACTGAATTACACTATGAGATGCACAATAGAGTATGCAAATGTAGAGGATTATGCTTTCAGCACTTATATTTTAACACTTAGTGTAATATACCCTTTTACGGAAAGAAATACACTTGGAGATGCACGGTTTCGTGTGCAGTTATTAAGGATGACCCTATCAGCACTTGTATTTACACCTTGAGTGTAATATACCCTTTTACAGACAGAAATACACTATGAGATGCACAATAGTGTGTGCTAATGTAGAGGATTATGTTTTCAGCACTTGTATTTTAACACTTAGTGTAATATACCCTTTTAAGGAAAGAAATACACTTGGAGATGCACGGTAGCGTGTGCAGTTATTGAGGATGACCCTATCAGCACTTGTATTTACACCTTGAGTGTAATATACCCTTTTATGGACAGAAATACACTATGAGATGCACAATAGTGTGTGCAAATGTAGAGGATTATGCTTTCAGCACTTGCAGTTTAACACTTAGTGTAATATACCCTTTTACGGAGAGAAATACACTTGGAGATGCACATTAGCGTGTGCAAATATAGAGGATTTATTTATCAGGCCTTGTATTTAGACGCTAACACGCTAAGTGTAATATACCCTTTTACGGACAGATTTGGCTAGCAACAGCTGAAACCACTGATTTACGATATTGCTATTTTGGCAATTGAATTTCACCCCAGAACAAAATCTATCCTTTGCCGGACACTATTAAACTTGGCCAGCCACAGCTGAAACCACTGATTTACGGTATTGCTATTTTGGCAATTGAGTTTCACCCCAGAACAAAATCTATTCTTTGCCGGACACTATTAAACTTGGCCAGCCACAGCTGGAACACCAGATTTAGGGGATTGCTATTTTGGCAATTGAATATCACCCCAGAACAAAATCTTTCCTTTGCCGGACACTATTAAACTTGGCCAGCCACAGCTGGAACACCAGATTTGGGGGATTGCTATTTTGGCAATTGAATTTCACCCCAGAACAAAATCTATCCTTTGCCGGACACTATTTAACTTGGCCAGCCACAGCTGGAACACCAGATTTAGTGGATTGCTATTTTGGCAATTGAATTTCACCCCAGAACAAAATCTATCCTTTGCCGGACACTATTAAACTTTGCCAGCCACAGCTGGAACACCAGATTTAGGGGATTGCTATTTTGGCAATTAAATTTCACCCCAGAACAAAATCGATCCTTTGCCGGACACTATTAAACTTGGCCAGCCACAGCTGAAACCACTGATTTACGGTATTGCTATTTTGGCAATTGAATTTCAGCCCAGAACAAAATCTATCCTTTCCCGGACACTATCAGGGCTCTTGCAGACGAGCGGATCTCCTGTGTGTTATCCGCAGCGAGAATGAGAGCCAAGCTGTGCGGTGGACATCAGAGGCACAAATCAGTAACATGATAGATACTGCTCCGTGCCTCTCTGTGACCCTTTTACTACAAAATCACTGTGAGATAAAGTTGTCACAGTGATTTTGTAGTGAAAGGGTCACAGAGAGGCACGGAGCAGTATCTATCATGTTACTGCTTCGTGCCTCTGATGTCCACCACGCAGCTTTGCTCTCATTCTCGCTGCGGATAACACGCAGAAGATCCGCTCGTCTGCAAGAGCCCTTAAACTTGGCCAACCACAGCTGAAACCACTGATTTATGGTATTGCTATTTTGGCAATTGAATTTCACCCCAGAACAAAATCCTTCCTTTGCCAGACAGCAGACAGTATTACACTTGGCTAGCCACAGCTGGAACACCAGATTTAGGGGATTGCTATTTTGGCAAGTGAATTTCCACCCTCAATAAAATATAGAAATTTCTATCCTGATTTTCTAGGTGTGACAATAAGCACAGCCAAGCCCCTGATGTAGGATATAGCAAAGAAAAACCCTAGTAATGATGGATTGATGGACTTGGTGGCAGCTTGTGCTGGTGCACCACAAGACACAAAATGGCTGCCGATCACCCCAGAAAAAAGTGACAGAAAAACGCTCTGGGCAGCCTAAAAAACAGTGAGCAATTAACTAGCAGAAAGTGAATGATTCACAGCTGTAGATCAATTACTTCATTAAGTGTTTTTGCTGAGTTTTCCCTGCCTAATCTCGCCCTCACAGCAGCTGCATCCTATCCCTACACTAATCAGAGCAGAGTGACGTGCGGCGCTACGTGACTCCAGCTTAACTAGAGGCTGGGTCACATGCTGCACTTGGCCAATGACAGCCATGCCAATAGTAGGTAGGGCTGTGATGGCCTCTTGGGGCAAGTAGTATGACGCTTGTTGATTGGCTGCTTTGCAGGCTTTCAAAATGCGCCATCGAAATCTACGAACACCGAACCCGAACCCAAACTTTTAGGTAAATGTTCGGGTTCGGGTCCGTGTCACAAACACCCCAAAATTCAGGACGAACCCGAACTATACAGTTCGGGTTCGCTCAACCCTAGTGGTGTTGTCTATGCAGTCCCCAGACCAATCTCCGGCTATCAATGCATCCAAGACAAAAGAGGAGGATAGACTTTAATTTCAGCCTCTTTTGCCATGTTGCTGTGCACCATAATAGCCTTTTAGAGTGGTGGCATGAGGTGAATGGAACACCTGCAGTTGGACATCTGGCTCGTAGCCCAGTGTTTTGAAAACACCTTCTGATGGTTTGGGTAGGCTCTGATTGCCACCCTCGGTTTGGGATCTTACATCTAATTTCACTTGCAGTACAGAATGGATCACTATACACCATTTAGATGATCTATACATGCAAAGGTTCACCTCTCTGCACCTCTTGCGGTCACTCAAGTTCATCAATGATCTCCCAACCACTGGGACACGCAACGATGAACAGTGCTGCTGACATCTTGGCCTAGGAGCGCACTGATCTGCCAGAGTGAGAAACCAAGTTCTCTCAGTTCAAGGACTCTGTCCCTCTCAGTTTGAGCCAAGTTACAATAACTGTGGTATCAATGAACAGGAAGCATCGCACAGTCATCCCACATGACTTGGTCCACTTTTTAAGGTTTCATGTGGCTAAAAAATGTAGCCTTCAGTCTGGCTTCTATTCCCCTTCCATGTGCCACAGATTGGAGCTAGGTGTTTGAAAATTCGATCATCTTCAGGTTTTAGCAACACCTACTGCTTGCTGGATTTGCATAATCGTATGGCTTGTCCTTCTTGGTGTTGTAATTTCAACGTTGAGGAGTTTATATAAACCAAGACATATAAGTATCAGTTATTTTTTTATTTTCAAAATGCGCTCAGTTCCCCCTCTGTCACTTCCAAAGCTGCAATGAAATACACAGTCTAGACTGCTGAGCTTGTGCAAAGAATGGAAAGAACTTATTAGAAGCAGTTTTGACCAATGTATTTCAGCGTAGCTGTAAATGAGGCCACAGCAAGGGAATGGATGCAGTTTAAAAAATAAGAAATACAGAACTGTAGTCTATACTTATGGTACTACTAATACAATACTGCAGTTCATACTCCAGGAATCATAGTAACAGATTCCCTTTTTAAAGTCCCACAAGAAACAAGCCCTCATAGGATACATATACCGAAAAAATAAAAACATGTGGCCCTCGGTGTCCAGTGATGAAAACTAATAATTGCATGGATAGGTCATCAATATCCAATCGACTGGGGTCCTACTCCCGGCATCCCCGCCGATTAGCTGTATGAAGGGAAGGCACGTGCAGTGCGTACATGTCATTGCCCTTCTCTATTCCTGCTCAGCATAGACATAGCAGCAGCAAGCAGGAAGAGAGGAGGTAGATGGCACGCGCATCACTGAGCATGCCTGCCCTTCATATGGCTGAGAGCAATTTATCATTGTGTCTATGCCAGAAATCTTTCCTTACACTGTTGCAAATTCGGCACATGCATCATTTGAGCAAAAATTAGCAATTTTGGCTGTTTTCTGTCGCTCACCACCGTTTCTCAAACAAGACTGTATTTTTGCTCAATACGACACACCGGACTATATGATGCACCTAGGATTTAGAGGAAGAAAATAAGAAAAAAATATATTTTCAGACTTCATATCAGATTCATACCCCCCAATCTTCCCCAGACTCTACATATCAAACCCTGACTCCTCATCAGACCTCAGATCAGATCACCAAATCAGACCTAATCCTCATCAGACCTCAGATCAGACCCTCATTTCTTATTAGATTCCGATCAGACCTCAGATCAGACCCATTCCTCATTAGAGCTTAGTTTAGACTTCCATTCCTCATTAGAGCTCAGATCAGACCCCATTCCTCATTAGACCTCATATAAGACCTCTATTAGACCTCAGATCAGAGCTCCATCAGAAAGTAAAATAAATAACCAAACTAAGGCCTCTTTCACACTTGCGTTCTGAGGATCCGGCGGGCACTTCCGTCCCACCGGATCCGTCAGAAGCATAAGTCACCTAAGCATTAGAAGACTGATCAGGATCTGATCAGTCTTGAAATGCTTTGAGGTTACTATGGCAGCCAGGGCTATTAAAGTCCTGGTTGCCATAGTAGTAGTGAGGAGCGGGGAGCAGTATACTTACAGTCCGTGCGGCTCCCGGGCGCTCCAGAATGACATCAGAGCAGGTGGGGCACCCTGATGTTACTCTGGAGTGCCCCAGGAGCCGCACGGGCCGTAAGTATACTGCTCCCCCGCTCCCCACTACACTTTACCATGGCAACCAGGACTTTAGCTTCCTGGCTGCCATGGTAACCATTCAGAAAAAGCTAAACGTCGGATCCGACGATGCGCCGAAACAACGTTTAGCTTAAGGCCGGATCCGGATTAATGCCTTTCAATGGGCATTAATTCCGGATCCGGCCTTGCGGCAAGTGTTCAGGATTTTTGGCCAGAGCAAAAAGCGCAGCATGCTGCAGTATTTTCTCCGGCCAAAAAACGTTCCGGTCCTGAACTGAAGACATCCTGATGCATCCTGAATGGATTTCTCTCCATTCAGAATGCATGGGGATAATCCTGATCAGGATATTTCCGGCATAGAGACCCGACGATGGAACTCTATGCCGGAAAAGAAAAACACAAGTGTGAAAGAGCCCTTACCTCTCCAGCTCTGGACCACACCACCACTCTGCAGATCAAACTGCATTTCCTGCACTCATTGCTTTAAGGTCTTCTCTGTACCCATGCTGCACTTTAAACTCACGTCTCACAACAGTTTCAGGTCATAGTGTGCAAACTACATTCTAAAGCTGTAACCAGTCAGGACAGTGCAGCATGGCACCCGGAGAAGATCAGGGAGCGGTGAGTACAACCAGCGGCAGAATCGCTGCATTCACCACTACCAGTCCTACCATGCACTAGTGAGCTCTTTTATATTGGAAGTACTGCCATTTCCAGACCACTTTTTTGGGGAAAAGTGCATCTTATGAAGCGAAAAATACAGTCGGCTGGGCTTAGTGCGAGGAGGGCTTATAGTTTACATCAGAAACTGGCATTTATAGCTCAAGACTGCTCCAGCTCTTAGCTGATGTTAAATTGGCTCTCTGGAGTGCAGAGTGCCAGTGATATGCCTAATTTATTAATGGGCATGCCTCTTAGTAAATTAGGTGCAAATCACTCCAGGGCATATGGGATCAAGACTGGTGTAGAAAACATCACTCTTGATAAATCCTCCTCGGTGACCTTGTGTAACATCTCTTAAATGTTGTGCTTGTCATTCATTTGTAAGCCAGTCTGACTAAGGGCCTACATGCTCTGAAAGCTTCTAAATATAATATTTCCCCTTCACCAGAAAAGGTCTAACATTCCTCATTCTTTGTTATATTTTGTGCTTTACAAAAAGCCCTACGTATTTTTATTTAATTCTGCTGAATCATGTCAAGTTTTCACTTTCACTTTCTTGCAGTCCCTAAGCCTTCACTCTGCCTGTTAACTGCTTATCACCCACAAATTCATTTTGCTATTGGAGAACATTTAG
Organism: Bufotes viridis; assembly: GCA_033119425.1. NCBI lineage: Eukaryota > Metazoa > Chordata > Amphibia > Anura > Bufonidae > Bufotes > Bufotes viridis. The sequence continues at coordinate 59,665 of JAKVIS010000215.1, read as the reverse complement.
GGATTGCCCAATGAGAGCTGATCTATTGTGTTTTGCACCGTTACAGCTTTATGTTCCTTCCTGGTAACGTTATGTTATTCAGTCACATGATGGATAAAATGTGCTCTCTCACCCTTATACTTCTGAGCTTGTCTGGAGCGTATTCAGGTGAGTGGAAATCAGCTAAATACTATATGCAGACAAAAGTGTTTTCAGTTGCAAAAAAATATCGCGATGGTACCAGCAGTGTCAGGATACTGACCCTGAGCCCCAAATGTCTTCAGATAAGAAGAAAACTGCAGCACACTTTCATTACTACAGAAGCTGTAGTTCTTTATTCACCTAACACTGTAACATTTCAGCTCTACATGGCCTCAGTGTTAGACTGGGGTGCCTAGGGCCCACCAGTAAATTTCATTCTTTGGTCACAATTCAAAACCACATGCAAATATCATTATCTAGTGAGCTCACAGCAGCGGAATGCCGCTGCTTGTGAAATAGAGCGGGACGCTGCTCCTATGAATATGAGGCGGTGAATGAAATATGCTGGATGCCTTTTTGGTCTAAATACTATGTATGAGGACTACAAAGTTGGGTCAAAGTTATAGATAAACATTATTGTGAGCAAAGTGCTATTATTTACCAAGGAGAACTGCGGTTAGGATTACTGAACTTTCATTATCATTGATTTATTCTTTTATCCGTACTTTTATGGGAACTGCTTTTATGAGGTATTGCATAGTGTGAACAGGATCTAGGAACGATTGTCCCTGATTGGCAATAACCTAGTGGCCACATTTTGAGTATCAACTATTTACTATTTATCTCTATGTAACGATCTTATAGAATTAGTGTTGCCAAGGCTATAATGAGTTATAGTTGGAAGGATACTTAGTATGAATTGATGATACAGTTTCAGAAAAAGGATTTTATTTTTAAGGTTTACTCTTTTTGTACTTATAATAAATGATTTAATTTACTCCAAATATCTGAGAGTGCCCAGTCCTCTTTTTTTTATTAAGGTTCTGCATTTGTAGATTGGGTGAGTCTATGCAACTGAGTGCACCTTACATTGGAACTCAACTATTCCTGTGCAAAACTTCTGCTTTAAACTACATGCAAATATTACCTGCTCACAGAGCGGCAGCAGCAGTAAGACACTAAAAGATGATTGATTATTGGGGTCCTTGCCGCGACTTCGAGAGGGCAGGTCCCTGGGGAAAGAGGATACTGGCTACCCTACCTCTGTGCCTAGAAGTTGTCTCATACAAAGCATCGATAATAATACACCTTGGTACTTTGTTAAATAATCTACTTGGGTTTTTATGGTTGAGATGCTGTACACTGATGTACATGTAATGCAGGTAGTCTACTCTGCCATGTGCCACTCGTGCAGACAGTAGGAATTAGGGTCCATTCACACGTCCACAATTCTGTTCCGCATTTTGCGGAACGGAATTGCGGACCCATTAATTTCAATGGGGACAGCCGATGTCCCGGCCGGGTCCGCAATCGCGTTCCCGAAAAAAATAGAACATGTCCTATTCTTGTCCGCAATTGCGGACAAGAAAAGGCATTTTTTATGTAGTGTCAGCGATGTGCGGTTTGCAAATTGCGGAACGCACATCGCCGATGTCCGTGTTTTGCGGATCCGCGGATCCGTGGATCCGCAAAACACACACGGACGTGTGAATGGACCCTAAGGGTCAAAATCAGAGATCTACCTGTTCCCCTGTGAGCTATAGTACATAGTACAGGGAGGTATATACTGTATACAGGTATGTTTTAACACATTGGTGGGCTCAGTGTAGAGATTTCATGACTGGTTTCCCCAAAGTGCCCCCACACAATAGCTATGCTCGTTTAGTGCCCCACATAGTAGTTATGCTCCCTTAGTGCCCCCACACTAGCACCCCCTTTAGCACCCCCTCATAGTAGTTATGCCTCTTAGTCCCCTCCGCACAGTCATAATGCTCATTTTGTACCCCCACACAGTAGTTATGCTTCTTTAGTGCCCTCTTTACAGTAATTATGCTCCCTTAGTTCCCCCACACAGTAGTTATGCCAGTAGTATTTTTTCACTTTTTTTTCCCCTAACGAAACAAAATTATTTCATCTCTCTTAAGTAACGTCTTAGGACATGTCCGAACATGTCTTCATCATGTCCGCACATTCCCTGACGTGCTTTGCTATTTCACAAAATGGATACTGTGGGCAAAAAATAAGAGTGTGTTTTGGCTTAAGAAAGGGCATGTCGGAAAGGGAGAATGATTGACAGAATAAGCGGTGTTCAATGGGGGTATTTAGGCCTGGTTTGGGACGGACAATGGGAGGTGATTTGGGATGTACTAGGAGTGGTTGTGGGTGGGGTTATGGGTGGGGAAAGGGTGTGTCGACCTGTCACTTTTAGTTTGGTGAACTGTGTAGAGGCTTTAATACTTATGCCTCTTTAGCATCCCCTCATAGTAGTTATGCCTCTTAGTCCCCTCCGCACAGTCATAATGCTCCCCCACTTCACACTCAAATGGATGAGGTAAGTATGTTTTTTTTATTTTTATCACCATTCAGGAGAAATCTTTTCGTTACCACGAATCACAAGGAATATCGGCTTGCGACAAATCAAATATTTCCTGAAACTCGGATCGAAGTCCACTTTGGGAACCTCGATTCATTCAACACTACAAGTGACTATAGTATTGATCTGAGGAGGATTAGACCGAGGAGGAATAAAATTAACAACCAGTGACTCATGGGTGATGTCCAACTGACCCCAGCTTCTATATTACGATAAGCCCCTGATAATGCCCTACACAGTCCCCTCTTCAAACAATACTGCCCCATATAATGTCCCCGGAAAACAATACTGCCACAGAGTTCTGCATTAAAACAATACTGCCACAAACAGTCCCCCCCTAAAAACAATAGCTCCAGACATTCTGCCCCCTGAATATATTAATTTCACAAACTGTGCCCTCTGAAACTAGCATTACATACGATGCCCCCTAAAAATGTTCTCTCACCCTATAACTTATAAAATGTATTGTACAATATGATGTAATACAATGTGCCCTCTTAAAACTAAATCTATAAATATGCCTCCTGAAATACAGTGGGGAAAATAAGTATTTGATACCCTGGCATTTTTCCAAGTTTTCCCACCTACAAAAAATGAAGAGGTGTGTAATTTCTATCGTAGGTACTCTTCAACTGTGACAGAATCTAAAAAAAAACAAGAAATCACATTGCATGATATTTAAATAATTATTTAGCATCATGAAATAAGTATTTGATTCAATAGAAAAGCAGAACTTAATATTTGATACAGAAACCTTTGTTTGCAGTTACAGAGGTCTGATGTTTCCTGTAGTTCTTGACCAGGTTTGCACACACTGCAGTAGGGATTTTGGCCCACTCCTACATACAGATCTTTACCAGATCTTTCAGGTTTCAGGGCTGTCGCTGGGCTATATTGAGTTTCAGCTCCCTCCAAAGAATTTTGATTGGGTTCAGGTTTGGAGACCATTCTTTGGTTGACCATTCTCAGGTTTGGAGACTATTCTTTGCTACGATAAAAATTACAGACCTCTCCATTATTTGTAGTTGGGAAAACTACAAAATCTCCACCAGGACCTTGAAATGCTTCTTAAGGAGACACTCCTTAGTTGCCCTGGATGTGTGTTTTGTGTCATTTTACTGCTGGAAGACCCAGCCACGACCCATCTTTAATGCTCTTACTGAGGGAAGGAGATTGTCCAAAATCTCGCAATACATGGCCCCATTCATCCTCCCTTCAATATGGTGCAGTCATCTTGTCCCCTTTGCAGAAAAGCACAACCAAAGTATGATGTTTTCACCCTCATGCTTCACAGTTGGAACGGTGTTCTTTGGCTTGGTCTCACCCTTCTTCTTCCTCCAAACACGACGAGTGGAGTTGAAACCAAAAAGTTATATTGTGGTCTCATCTGACCACATAACCTTCTCCCATGCTTCCTCTGGATCATCCAGATGGTCATTGGCGAACTTTAAACGGGCCTGGACATGTGCTGGTGTGAGCAGGGGACCTTGCGTGCCCTGCAGAATTTTAATCCATGACGGCATAGTGTGTTTATAACTGTAATCTTTGAGACTGTGGTCCCAGCTCTCTTCAGGTCATCGACCAGATCCTCCCATATAGTTCTGGGCTGATTCCTGACCTTTCTCAGAATCATCCTTACCACACGAGGCAAAATCTTGCATGGAGCCCCAGACAGAGGAAGATTAATAGTCAGCTTGTGTTTCTTTCATTTTCTAATAATTGCGCCAACAGTTGTTGCCTTCTCACCAAGCTGCTTTCCTATTGTCCTGTAGCCTATCCCAGCCTTGTGCAGGTCTACAATTTGTCTGTGGTGTCCTTAGACAGCTCTTTGGTCCTGACCATGGTGAAGAGGTTGAAGTGTGATTGATTCAGTGCATGGACAGGTGTCTTTTATACAGGTAACGAGTTCAAACAGGTTCAATTAATACAGATAATGAGTGCAGAGTCGGAGGGCTTCTTAAAGAAAAACTAACAGATCTGTGAGAGCCAGAATTCTTGCTTGTTGGTAGGTGATCAAATACTTATTTCATGCAATAAAATGCTAATTCATTATTTAAAAATGATACAATGTGATTTTCTGGATTTTGTTTTAGATTCCGTCTCTCACAGTTGAAGTGTACCTACGATAAAAATTACAGACCTCTCCATTCTTTGTAGTTGGGAAAACTACAAAATCTCCAGTATATCAAACAATTATTTTCCCTACTGTAAATGCAATTGATTGTACCCCCGGAAACAAATATTAGCATACACTGTGTCCCTTGAAATTATACACAGTCCAGTCACATTATTATGACCACTTCCTACTTTCTATTTCGGCAGCGAGTAGCTCATGGAGGAAGTCCCATGTGATGAGCTGGCTTGGTGGGTATATAAGTTGTGTGATAGGCTGTGTGAACACATATCCCTTGTTTCTGTTATGGGTAAAAAGGACAGTTTATCTGAGTTGCAAAAAAGAATGATTATTGGCTTTCAGGCCAAGGGTGGCGGTATTTCTGAAACTGCTCAGTGTGAACTGTTCTCATGCTGCTGTGGTGAAAGTGTATCGTAAGTGGACAAATAGCACCATTACAAATAAATGACATGGAAAATGTGGAGCACCTTGTGCCACTGATACAGGAGGTGAATGTCGGCTAATAAGGTGCATCAGGGTGGACCGACACATCAGGGTGGACCGACACATCACATTTCAGCAGCTCACCTCCAAAATGAAACAAGGGGCTACTAGATGTGTGTCTAAAACAACAATTCAGAGAACCATACTGCTTATGGGGCTCCAAAGTAGACGGATGGTCACTGCATCTTTGCTGAGAAAGTTGCATCAGCAGAAAGGGCTTCTATTTACATGGCAGTATCAGAATTGAACTTCTGCTGATGGGCAAAGGGTTGTACTGTCCGATGAGTCCCATTTTCTGCTTCATTGAATGGATGGAGAGAAACATCAGAGAGGAAACACCCTGCAACCATTGCTGGAAGAACACAAGCTGGTGGTGGTAGCTTTATGGTCTGGGAAAGGTTTTCTCTCTTCCATGTCAAAGGTACTCTCAACTGATTTGGGTATAAATCTATTCTTGCAGATAACGTGCACTCCTACATGCTGATTGACTTGGTGGGTAGGATCTTCCAGCAAGACAAAGTGACATGGTTACACGGCTAGAAACGTATGACATTGGTTGGAAGAGCATGACCAAGACTTCCAAGTACTAATTCCCTAATTCCCCAGACTTGAAACCAACTGAGCATCTTTGGAACCATTCCATCACTGTGTTCGCTCTATGGATCTCCCACCACCACACTTTAGGAGCTGTGGGATGTTCTGCAGCCAGACTGGCTCCAGATACCTGTGAGTTACTCCCAGGCCATCTAGTTGCTGTCCATTCTGTATGCAGCAGTTACTCGGGATATTATCTGCTGGTCATAATATTGTGACTTCACTGTGTATAATACACTGTGCTACCTGAAACAATTTTATACATAGGGCCTCGTAAAAATAAATGATGTATAAATAGTGCCTCCTTATAAAAATTATACATAGTGCACCTTGAAAATAACGTATACCCTGTGTCTCAAGATAACATCATCTCCCCCATGTAATTTGTTTAAATTTCAGTACAATTATGCCCCAGCTTGTTACACACACTCACACATCTATACACATTACACACACAAACATTACAACACACATACAGTATATATACATACACAACACATATATGCACACATTGTCAGTTTGTCACATATAATTTCACAGGTTACATGCATATATACACAGGCGCTCAGTTACGCACACATCTACACTTATCTTTTTCACAGAGAGATGAAGTCTGGGTCTGCAGCCCTTCCCTCCTGTTGTCCCGACTGCTGAACATTGTCAAGTTACAGCAGCAAGAGGCTCCGGCTGTTGTGACTTTCTGCAGAATGGCAAAGGGAAGGCAGAATTTGAATCTGCCCTACATGCCAGATAAGAGCAGTGATAAAGTTGGATACTCTATAAAGCCTGCAGGCTTGGAAGCAATCAAGAAGGGTGTCTTTCCCTAAAGAGACCCTATAACTCTCCCCTAAAACCTGAAGGCATCTCCTGATGGTGGAAACCCTCCGTCCTCATACCTGCCCTGGAATACCCTGATAAACCCTAATAGTTTGGATTTCCCTTATGCCCTGACGCGTTTCCCCCTACAGGATTCTTCAGGGGGTCCGTATGGAAAGAAAAAAGGCCACCATGGGCCAAACTAAGTAAATATAGGGTATAGTTAACAATACAATAAAAGCTCACTGCACAGATTAATAATGGGGAAGATGATAACAGTACACCTAGAAGATTTCCAAAGGTTATTGATGACCAACTCCACCTAGAACAGAAAATTGAAACAATATCTACATTCGAGAATGAAAGAAGCGGATACTGTAGCATCAAATAACGACACTGCAGACCATTACTCACGTGTACTGGCCCCCACTGTGTATATGACTGGGCTAATGGTGCGTGATGGTGCAGGCATACTCTCTAAAAAAAAAACACACATGTCTAAATAGAGAGCCGCCGCTCCATTTCACCCCACAGGAACAACCACTTATGGCGTGGGGGACTACGCCCAGAGTCATGGAATGCACGTTGTGAAGCGCACTCTCCACTACCGGTCCGGGTTGTGGAACGCATTGCGCACTTCCGGTCTAGATTGTGAATATCCTCGGCCGGCCAGTGTATAATACCGGCCCTACAAATAGCATTCCTATAAGGTAAATGGCCCAGCTATGAGACAAGCCCATTGAATACTTCTTAGAGATGAAAGATAATAAACCCCAATGGAGGTAAAAATATGAGCACATCCAAACCAAATTAAATGCATAGTCTGAGATATAAAAAGAGACATACATCACAATCCATAGTATATGATAAATATGGATGCATACAAATAAATGGACATCATGCTGTGCTCAAATGGGAAACAAATAATAAAAATGGATACACTGACCTAAAAGAACCCACTAGATAGATGGGAATTTAGGGAAAGTGAAAAAAGTAAAATCAATGATAATATAGCGAAATCTACCCCACAAAAAAGTTTTGGATGCTTCTCGCATCACCGGCTAGTATAAGGCCTCTTTCACACTTGCGTTGTCCGGATCCGTCGTGTACTCCATTTGCCGGAAGTGCCCGCCGGATCCGTAACAACGCAAGTGAACTGAAAGCATTTGAAGACTGATCAGTCTTCAAAATGCTTTCAGTGTTACTATGGCAGCCAGGACGCTACTAAAGTCCTGGTTGCCATAGTAGTAGTGATCCATGCGATCACGTGATCCATGCGCGTGGGGCGCCCTGACGTCACTCTGGAGCGCCCCGGGAGCCGCACCGGCGGTAAGTATACTGCTCCCCCGCTCCCCACTACACTTTACCATGGCAACCAGGACTTTACCATGGTAACCATTCAGAAAAAGCTAAACGTCGGATCCGGCGATGCGCCAAAACTATGTTTAGCTTAAGGCCGGATCCAGATTAATGCCTTTCAATGGGCATTAATTCCGGATCCGGCCTTGCGGCAAGTGTTCAGGACTTTTGGCCGGAGCAAAAAGCGCAGCATGCTGCGGTATTTTCTCCGGCCAAAAAACGTTCCGGTCCTGAACTGAAGATATCCTGATGCATCGTGAACGGATTTCTCTCCATTCAGAATGCATTGGGATAATCCTGATCAGGATTTTTCCGGCATAGAGCCCCGACGACGGAACTCTATGCCAGAAAAGAAAAACGCAAGTGTGAAAGAGCCCTAAAGCAACTTAATCCTATTACTGGAGGCTAAAGCAAAATAACGAGAAAAAAACAACAAAATATTGATTCCATCATAAAAAACAATTGAAAGTTAACCTCTCGTTTAGACCACTCAGGGACTGGAATCTGTAAATCCATTCTGATTCTTTTTGGAGAATCCTCTTATCCCAATCACCTTTTCTTGGCCACTGGGGAATAATTTCCAAAACCAAGAACCGCAGAACACTAGAATCACCCAAATGTCTCTCAATTACATGACTAGCTACAGGAGTAACATTTTTCTTATGGATGTCATTTATATGTTTACACACCCTCCTTCTAAGCTGTCTGACTGTCTTGCAAATATAATCTTTCGGGCACGGACATTGACAGATATAGACCACACCTCTAGTTCTACAATTCAATTTACTCAAGTTCCTAATGGGCTTGTCTCATAGCTGGGCCATTTACCTTATAGGAAAGCTTTTTGTAGGGCGGATATTTTCCACTGACCGGCCGAGGAGATTCACGATCCGGACGGGAAATGCGCAATGCATTCCACCGTTTGCGTTCCACAACCTGGACCGAAAATGGAGAGTGCCCCTCACAAAATGCGTTCCACGACTCTGAACGAAGTCCCCCCGCCAGAAGTGGTTGTTCCGGTGAGATAAAATGGAGCGGCGGCTCTCTATTTAAGCATGGGTGCATAACGGAAATGGGACTGATCCGTATTGCAGCACAAATTGGGAGGCGTCTCTGTTCCTGCTTCCTTCTCTGCTAGAATATATGGGTGGAAGTTTTTTCATTCAAGGGCAGGCCCATCAGAGGATCGATCTCTACCTTCTCTGTTGGGCCACTCCATCACAGGTTGTGCTCATGATTAATAACCAGGCAGTCCACACATATATGTGTATGCCCTTGTTTCTGACGATCATATGAGCAGTATTTTATGTAACAGTATGTTTGTCTCTCATAGACAGTCACTCTCTGCGCTATTATACCATCGGCGTCTCAGCTCCAGGATCGGGACTTCCTGAATACTCCATGGTTGGATATGTGGATGATCAGCAGATTGAACTATATAGTGGTGATACTGGCAGACGTGTTTCTGTGGCTCCGTGGTTGAGTAGGAATGTTGGTCTTGAAGAATGGCAGAGAAAGACACAGACTTGTAAAGCATATGAGGCTTTATTCAGACATGAAGTGAAGGAATTTATGAAGGGATTCAACCACACTAGAGGTGAGACATACAATACCCATTCAAGACTAAGCCAGTTTTCACCATAAGGACCAAGCCACATTTTCCAAATCTGACATGTTTCACTTTATGTGGTAATAACTCTGGAACGCTTTTACTTATCCAATTTTTTCTTGACATATTGTACTTCATGTTAGGGGTAAATTTGAGTTAATATGTTTTATTTTTATTTTTTAAAATACCAAATTTACGGAAATTTTTTTGAAAAATTCACTATTGTCTAAATTTGAATTTCTTTGCTTTTAAGATGGATAGAGATACTTCATAAAATAGTTATTGCGGAACATTGCTCATATGTCTACTTTATGTTGGCATAATTTTGTAAATGTCATTTTATTTTTTAGAATGTTAGAAGGCTTTGAATTTTAGAAGCAATTTTGAAGTTCAAAAAAATTCCAAACAAACTACTTTTTAAGTACTAATTCAGCTATTAGGTCACTTTGTGGGTCTTGAACACCATTGAAAGTCAATGGGAGACGGATCCGTTTTCTATTGTGTCAGTGAAAACGGATCCTTCCTCATTGACTTACATTGTGTGTCAAAACTGATCAGTTTGGCTCATTTTTGTCAGACGGACTCCAAAACGCTGCTTGTCCGCCTCCAAAGCGAAATGGAGATGGAACGGAGCCAGACTGAGCCAAACTGATGCATTCTGAGTGTATCCTTTTCCATTCAGAATGCATTAGGGCAAAACTGATCAGTTTTGGACCGCTTGTGAGAGCCATGAACTGATCTCACAAACGGAAAGCCAAAACGCCAGTGTGAAGTTAGCCTTACATAGTGGAAATCTCCATTTTTTAACCTACTCCCCTCAAATTATTCCGAACTGATTTTACAAAAATTGTTAACCCCTTTGGTGTTCTATAAGAATTAAAGGAAAACGGAGGTGAAATTTCAACATTTCACTTTATTTGCAGATTTTACGTTTATCTATTTTTTCCTGTGATACATCAAAACTCCAAACAAAACTCAATAGTTATTACCCAATGTGGGGAGTCGCTCTGGTAGACAGCGGTGCGGGTGCAGTTTAGAGGCAAAACAAGGAGTCCAGATTGTGCAACAAACAGTGTTTTATTCACACTTGCACACCAAATGAAAAACAGCCTCTTGGTGACAGTTCACACACAACGGAAATAACGTAGCCAAACAAAAACAGTCCAACACAGGTTCAGTCACCTGGGAGGTGTAGGTGCAGGTTCGCACCACGCTGTCGGCCCAGCCGCAGGAGAATCCAGCTTCAGGTAGCCAGGAACAAAATACCTCCTTACTGAGCTCTTTCCTCCTGGACAGAGAACTCCCAGCCCTGTTAGCAGCTCCAGGATAATCACACTCCCCAGACACAGCTGCTGGCTGCGTTTTATATCCAGCCCAAAACATGGACTGGACCGTGGGGAGCAGCCACCCACCCTACTCTTTAGCTGCTCCCAGTAAGAGCCGGCCCGGATCGGCTTTGCAGCCATGCTATTTAACAAAGTCAAACAGCACTAGCTGCTGCAGACAAAAACCCGGCTCTCACCTCACCGAGGCCAGCAACCTCGGTGACACGTACCTGCCATCACATATGACACCTTGCACCTTACCACATACCCCCCTTTGTTCAACCCTGAGGGGTGAACACACGTGAAGGCAGTGGACGCGGGACAGGGCATCTGCGTTGCCCTGCAAGCGGCCTGCCCTGTGTTCCACGGAAAACTTGAAATTTTGAAGAGATAGGAACCACCTGGTGACCCGAGCATTCCTCTCCTTGGCCTGACTCATCCATTTGAGGGGGAATGGTCGGTCACCAGACGGAACCTCCTCCTAACAGGTAGTAGCGGAGAGATTCGAGTGCCCACTTGATAGCCAGGCACTCCCTCTCCACTATACTATACCTGGACTCGGCGGGACTGAGCTTACGGCTCAGGAAGACAACGGGATGTTCTTCCCCGTTGACCTCCTGCGACAGTACCGCACCGAGGCCTACCTCCAGGCGTCGGTCTGTACGACAAACTCCTTGTTGAAGTCGGGTGTCACCAAAACCGGGGACCCACACAGGGCCGACTTCAACGCGGAGAAAGCCTCCTCCGCCTTCTCACTCCAGCTAACCCTCCCAGACTTTCGCCCCTTCAACAGGTCTGTCAATGGCGCTGCTATTGTGGCAAAGTGGGGCACAAACCTCATGTAGTAACCTACAATCCCCAGGAACGACTTTACCTGCCTGGTGGTGACCGGTCGGGGCCAGTTACGAATGGCCTCTACCTTAGTTACCTGAGGTTTGATGACTCCCGCCCAATTACATATCCCAGATATTTTGTCTCCTCTAACCCTATGGAGCACTTCTTTGGGTTAGCGGTCAGTCCGACTTTCCTCAGGGCATCCACTACCGCCTGCACCTTGGGTAAATGGCTTTCCCAGTCGGTGCTGTGGATGACTACATCATCCAAGTAGGCCGAGGCGTACCGGCGATGTGGTCGCAGCACTATGTCCATTAACCTTTGGAAAGTGGCGGGGGCGCCATGCAGGCCAAAGGGTAACACCTTGTAGTGATACAGGCCCTGCGGGTAACAAATGCGGTTTTTCCTTAGCCGACTCCGTTAAGGGTACCTGCCAGTACCCTTTAGTGAGGTCCAGCACAGAAAAATAACGGGCTTGTCCTAAACTTTCAACCAGCTCGTCTACTCGGGGCATGGGATGCAGCGTCAAACTTGGATACTTCATTTAACTTGCGAAAGTCGTTGCAGAACCGCAACGTCCCATCCGGCTTAGGTATTAGGACTATGGGACTGGCCCACTCACTTTCGACTCCTCAATGACCTCGAGCTTCAACATTAACTGTACTTCCTCCGCGATGGCCCGTCGCCGAGCCTCGGGTACCCGGTATGGTTTTAACCGGATCTTGGCCTGAGGCTCAGTGGCGATGTCATGTTGGATGAGAGGCGTGCGGCCAGGAGGTCGAGAACACATCCGTGTTCCGACTGATGAACTCCTGACTTCCTGAACTTGTTTGGAAGACAGGCTGTCTGCAATTTTACCGTGGTTACTGCTTCACAGGCCTCGAACTGTGGGGCTGGACCCTTTTCACCTAGAAGCCCTGGCCGGGGGCTGTGGTCGTCGGCTGTGTCCCTATCTTTCCACGGCTTAAGTAAATTCACGTGGTACACCTGCTCCGGCTTGCGCCGCCTGGCTGGTGTACTTTGTAATTTACTTCCCCTACCTTCTCGATCACCTCATAGGGGCCCTGCCACCTAGCTAGGAATTTGCTGTCAGGGTGGGTACCAGAACCAAAACCCGATCTCCCGGATTGAAGTCCCGTACCCGAGCCTGACGATTGTACACCCTACTCTGGGCTTGTTGCGCTGCCTCCATATGCTCCCGGACCAAGGGCAACACCCTTTCCATCCGGTCCTGCATTTGGGCGACATACTCAATGACACTTTTGTGGGGGACAGGCTGTTGTTCCCACGCTTCCTTGGCGATATCCAACAGGCCCCGAGGGTGTCTGCCATAAAGCAGTTCGAAGGCGAGAACCCAGTAGAGGCCTGGGGCACCTCTCGCACTGCGAACATGAGATAGGGCAGAAGCAGATCCCAGTCCTTCCCATCTCTAGACACCACCCTCTTTAACATATTTTTAGAGTTTGGTTAAACCTCTCCCACAAGACCGTCTGTTTGCGGATGGTAAGCGGACGTCCGTAACTGCTTTATACGCAACAATTTACACAGTTCCCTCATTACTTTGGACATAAAGGGGTCCCTTGGTCTGTCAGAACCTCTTTTGGCAGGCCCACACGGGAAAACATCTCCATTAACTCTTTGGCAATGAGCTTAGCTGAGGTATGTCGCAGAGGCACCGCCTCCGGATACCAGTGGCATAGTCGAGAACTACCAGAATGTGTTGGTGGCCCCTGGCAGACTTTGGTACAGGCCCAATTAAATCCATCGCGATTCGCTCAAGCGGTACTTCAATAATTGGCAGAGGTACCAGGGGACTACGGAAATGTGGCTGGGGGCTAGTTATCTGACAGGTCGGACAGGACTTACAATAATTCTCTACCTCCTTGAACACACTGGGCCAATAAAATCGCTGCAGTATGCGGTCCTGGGTTTTCTGCCACCCCAGGTGTCCCCCAAGAACATGTTGGTGGGCAAGCTCCATGACAAGCTTGCGATGCGCTGTGGGCACCACCAACTGTTCAACAGGTTCGCCTCGGATTTGGTTCACCCGATACAACATATCCTGCAGAACAATAAACCGTGGGAACATTAATTCAGCCCCTGGTTTCTGGGGTTTCCCATCAATTTCAGCACATTCTCCCAGGCCCTGGTTAGGGTTTGGTCCCGGTGTTGTGCGGTCCCAAAATTTTCCCGGAGACATTGAGGTCTGCCAACTCAGGTCCCGGTGGCAAGTCCTCCGTGTCTCCCACCATTACACTCAGTGGGGTTGTCTCCCCCTCTACCGCTGGAGCAGTGGTCACCCCTACCGCCCGGCCCTTCAGACTCGGGCTCCCAGGGTTCTGGCCTTCCAGCGGTATCAGGCCACTCTACTAGGGTCACCCCTGTCTCGGGTCCCTCAGATACCTTTATTGCCGGCCACAGCGCCGAGAAAACCGGGAAGTCCCTCCCAAGTATTAGTTCGTGTGGGAGTTTAGTAGCGACAGCCACCTCGTGGGTCCACCTACCAGCCGCTGTGGACAAAGTCACTAGTGCAGTGGGATAGTCTTTCAGGTCTCCGTGGATGCACAGGACCCCGACTTTACGGCCAGTATACTCCGCAGGCCGTACAAGTGCAGCCCTTACCAGGAGACTAAACTCCCGGAGTCCAGCAGAGCCACCGCCAGAGAGTCTCCCACCTCTACCTGACACAGGTGGTTATGGTCCTGCACCTCACGGGTGCCAGTTGCGCACAGCTTCCGTGCATACAGGGAGTGGCGACCCCCGTGGTTCATATCCATCGGCTCATCCCGATGCGGACAGTCGGCCCTGATGTGGCCTGGCTCCTGACACCTCCAGCATACCACGGGAGGCGGACTCGCAGGGGGTATATTCCGGGCAGGCCGCTCTGTCGCCGGACGTCGGAACTGGGGCAGAGGCCTCCGGGGTTTGACTGACCCCTTCCCGCAAGAGTCCCCTGCAGGTTTCTGGTGGCCTCGTAGCGCTCCACCAGGTCGACCATCTCCAGGGCATTGGTGGGCGATACCTGGCCGATCCAGTGCTGGAGGGGATAAGGCAGGGCCCTCCAAAAGATGTCCGCCAACAGTCGATCCAGCATGGCAGTGGGACTTAGTAGATCGGGCTGCAGCCACTTTTGCAGCCTGTGCAGCAGATCGTAGAACTGCGGCCTAGCGGGTTCAGTCGTTTTAAAGTCCCACTGGTGGACTCTTTGGGCGCGGACCAGCACGTTCACGCCCAGTCTGGCTAGGACCTCTCCTTTCACAGTGTCATAATCTGCCGCTTGGTCATCCGACAAGTCGAAAAACACCTGCTGGGGTCCGGAAGCCAGGAACGGAGCGACCACCTCAGCCCACTGGTCACGGGGTAACTTTTCCCTCACGGCGACCTTCTCAAAAACCGCCAGGTACGTCTCAACGTCGTCTGCGGGGGTCATTTTGGGATCGCCGCACGGACCGCTTTCCGGGCATCTTGGACGTGGTGGGACGCTCCTGCCGCCTGTAACGCCATCACATGTTGTAGCAGTAGTTGGTTGGTCTCCCGCTGCTGCACGTTAGCCTCTATGAGAGCCTTCACAGCAGCCTCCATGTTGCCAGAAACTCCTGCTTGCAGCTTTGCTGGCTTAATATATTCCATACACTTTAGAAAAACAAAACTTCAGGCGTTCACGCCAGCCTCACTGCGCATGCCCGCATCCGACACCAAATGTGGGGAGTCGCTCTGGTAGACAGCGGTGCGGGTGCAGTTTAGAGGCAAAACAAGGAGTCCAGATTGTGCAACAAACAGTGTTTTATTCACACTTGCACACAAAATGAAAAACAGTCTCTTGGTGACAGTTCACACACAACGGAAATAACGTAGCCAAACAAAAACAGTCCAACACAGGTTCAGTCACCTGGGAGGTGTAGGTGCAGGTTCGCACCACGCTGTCGGCCCAGCCGCAGGAGAATCCAGCTTCAGGTAGCCAGGAACAAAATACCTCCTTGCTGAGCTCTTTCCTCCTGGACAGAGAACTCCCAGCCCTGTTAGCAGCTCCAGGATAATCACACTCCCCAGACACAGCTGCTGGCTGCGTTTTATATCCAGCCCAAAACATGGACTGGGCCGTGGGGAGCAGCCACCCACCCTACTCTTTAGCTGCTCCCAGTAAGAGCCGGCCCGGATCGGCTTTGCAGCCATGCTATTTAACAAAGTCAAACAGCACTAGCTGCTGCAGACAAAAACCCGGCTCTCACCTCACCGAGGCCAGCAACCTCGGTGACACGTACCTGCCATCACATATGACACCTTGCACCTTACCACACCTAGTTCTGCAGTTTACAGAAACACCTCATATCTGGTCATAAACTGCTGTATGGGCGCACAGCAGGGCGCAAAAGGAAAGGAACGCCATATGGATTTTGGAGAACAGATGTCAATGGGATAATTTTAAGTTGCCATGTTGTATTTGAAGACCCCCTGATGCACCCCTACAGTAGAAACTCGCAAAAAGTGACCCCATTTTGTAAACTACAGGATGAGTTGACAGTTTTAGGGTGGGTTCGCACTTGCGTTAGGGTATTCCTTTATAGGTTCCGTTTATAATGGAATAAAATGGAATTCGTGTACGGAATGCAAAATGGAAGCCCTTATGAGGCATTTTGTTTTGCTCTGTCCTAATACATGTTTATGGGGACACATAATGGTTCAGTTTGGTTCTTTTATACATGACGAAATAAAATAGTTCTGTAGACAGGACTTTGTTTTCCGTCCTGCATAATGGAAACCAGACGGATCTATTATGCTGGTCATAAACTTCTAATATGATGGATCAAAATGGAATGCCTCTTGAAGGCTTCCCTTTTTTATTCCGTCTACAAATTCCATTATATTTCGTTATAAAAGGAACCTATAATGGAATACCCTAATGCATGTGCAAACCCACCCTTTTTGGTACTAACATATGATCAGGGCAGGTCTCAGCACCCGGTATACCCGAGCAAGTTCCGGGGCCCACTGATCCTGGGGGGCCCACTGTGCTGCTATCAATACAGGTGGAAGCACTCATTGCTGAAGTGCAGGGAGCTTCAGTCCTTTTACTTTCAGCTTCAGACTAGAGCAAGGGAGCATCCTCCGGTGGGCCCTCTGATCGCATAAGGCCGGCTGCTGCTGTCCTCCTTACAAGCTCCTGCACTGCGGAGCTTTAGACACGCCCCTCTTCACTTCAGCAGAGAAGACATGTTGTTTTAGGGAACTCTTCAAGCTGTTGCTGGATGCTGTAGTAGACCAGCAGCTTCATGCTATTTAGTTGCTTTACTGCCTCATTAAGCAGTTTGCCTCCATAACGCCTGCCCCCCATATCCTGTCCTATCTCATCCTTGTTGAGCCCCTGCTGTCTCCTTTCCTCCCTCATGTATCCATACATCCTGTTGCACCCTCCTATCTCCTATTGCTGCCCTGCACAGACATCCTGCCACTACTTCTTGTATGAATCCCCCTCAGAGCCCCTTCCACCTACTTGATGTGCCCACCCCTCCTGTCCATCCAGGGCCCTGGGCCCCTGTCTCACTCCTCTGCCTCTCATTATTGTTGTGTCTAAACCGCATTCACTATAAGGACCTTCTAACATCTAAGGGTCATGTGAGTGTGCCCCCCACACTGTACTGTGCCACCCATCCTGTAATGTGCTCCTCACCCTGTACTGTGCCCCCTTATACCCTGCTTGTGCCCTCTTACCACACCTGCTGCGGCGTGCCTGAGGAGAGAAGGAGCGCAGGGAGATGAGCTGCGGTTACTGAATGACAGGACTGCTTCCTCCCCTGCGCTCCAGCAATGATAGGTATATGAGGGGGCCACTGGGGGGTCATTACACTGTGAGGGCCCCTTACACAGTATAATGACCCCCAGTGCTGCCCATTTAGTATAATGATCCCCAAGGACTCTCCATTCAGTATAATGACTCCCAGAGCCCCCATTCAAAATAATGCCCCCCAGTGCCCCTCCATACAGTATAACCCCCAGTGTGGGGCCACTGGGGGTCATTATTCTGAATGGGGGATGACTGGGGGTCATTATACGGTGTGGGAGCCACAGAGGGACATGTATAAAGTATTTTTTAAAACAAAAATGTTTTTGTCTTCATTTTCTGAAGGCTACATTTCTTTTATTTTTCTGCTGATCATCTTGTGCAGGGGCTCTTTTTTAGCAGTAAGCGCTGCCATTTTTATTGGTACCATTTTTGGGTACATCAATATGACACTTTTTTGGGGCAAAGTGACCAAAAATGGCTATTTTGGCACATTTTTTTTTAACAGCGTTCACCTGAGTGGGTAGATCATGTGATATTTTTATAGAGCAGCTCAGTATGTCTTTTTCATTAATTTTTATTTCAGTTTTATACAGTTTTATTTCAGTTTTTTTGTTATTTTTCTGCTAATAGTCTTGTGTAGGGGCTCATTTTTTTGTGGGAACAGTTTGATTGGTGCCATTTCTGGGTACATATGCTTTTTTTTATCACTCAATGGTGCACTTTATGGGGCAAAGTGACCAAAAAATTGGTACAATACATGCTGTATTGAACTGTCAGTGTCTTAAGATGTAAGACGCCATAAAGCAGTTTACTTAATGCTTTCTAAATGCTGTTCAGAACAGTTCAGGCAAGATGGCCGTCCCCGTAATCATTCTCAGGAAATAGAAAAATTATAAAAAAAAATTGAAAAAAATTAAAAAATAAAAACAGATTAGAAAAAAGGAGATGTGTTATTATCTGGTTTTCACCGGCAGATAAAGTTTTTGGTGGCACATTTTCTTTAACAAATACTCAATTCGGTCAGTGGACCGACAAAGATCCCTGTAGGGGTCCTAAACTAAATATCTTTATTGTTACAAATCTAAAATCACAAGACCTACAGGGATAGGTTAAAACTATCAGGAATTAGGAGGGGGTGACGGTTCCTCACTTGGAACCAAGTGGCAATTGGTGCCACCTCACACTACATAGACATTTGTTTGTTCCATGGCTATTGCTCCAAGCCCCTGACGAAGCCGCATTGTGGCGAAACATGTCGGGTGGAGGAGTGTTAGGCGCGGCATTTTAAGCATGAATGGAGGGCTAATACGGCCCATGAATGTGTGTGACCACCACTGTTTGTTTAGGGGCAGATATCTTAGGCCTGTGAGACACCTAACAGAGGGATAGCTCTCAGGGACAGGAATTAAGTGTAGTGTGTTGGTACTGAGCCGCAGTTCCTACACAACGGAACGGAGTAGTGCTCTTGGTCTGAATTTGAATCGACTGTATGTGATTTTCACCAATCATACAATCCTATTATCACTGGCAATAAGTGCCACGAGTTTGTGTAAAATTGAGTGCGATACTTACCAATTCTAGTGTCATAATCGTGAATAGACACCATTTAGAGTGTGAATGAGAAAATGAGAAATAAATTCCCACTCCAAACTGTACCACAGAGTGATCAGCAGAGACTTAATAATAGTTGTGCCAGATTAAATAAAATTAATAACATTGCCAGCACTCTCAGCAAGATAACACTCAATGGTAGCAACCTAGGTTGCACCTAATTGTGCACCAAGGAACTCCTAGTTTTGCACAGCAGTACCACACATGCAAACTACACCTGATCCTTAATGTAGTCTAGCTATCCTCAGGTTTATGACAGGCCCTGCGCCCATGGAATAAACAAATGGTCTATGTAGTGCGAGGTGGCACCAATTGCAAGTGAGGAACCGTCACCCCCTCCTCATTCGTGATAGTTTTAAACTATCCCTGTAGGTCTTGTGATTTTAGATTTGTAACAATAAAGATATTTAGTTTAGGACCCCTACAGGGATCTTTGTCGGTCCACTGACCGAATTGAGTATTTGTGAAATTATCCTGAGGGCCCTAAAATTGGGCATATTCTGTTTGTCATATTTCCTTTAAGGTACATTAAATACCCCTACACAGAGCTCCGACCCCCGCTCTATTCTTTCCTATTTTAGCTTTAGTCTGCAACACTGCCCACAGCTGTGAATACCTGTCCACAGGCAGCATTACAATGCTCTTCTAATCTGTGGTGAGACTGCCCAACACAAAACAGCCCTTCAACTGGGTAATTCCCAGATCACTAAAGCCTCCGATTTTCACAGATAAATGAATAATCCTGATAACTCTTTCTGGGTTTGCCTTCAAAGATCCTTTCACACTCTCTCCATGGTGATATGTGATCCCACCATTAGTGATGTCGCGAACATAAAATTTTCCGTTCGCGAACGCGAACTTCCGCAAATGTTCGCGAACGGGCGAACCGGGCAAACCGCTATAGACTTCAATAGGCAGGCGAATTTTAAAACCCACAGAGACTCTTTCTGGCCACAATAGTGATGGAAAAGTTGTTTAAAGGGGACTAACACCTGGACTGTGGCATG
Source organism: Bufotes viridis (assembly GCA_033119425.1). Taxonomy (NCBI): domain Eukaryota; kingdom Metazoa; phylum Chordata; class Amphibia; order Anura; family Bufonidae; genus Bufotes; species Bufotes viridis. The sequence continues at coordinate 39,557 of JAKVIS010000215.1, read as the reverse complement.
CCGGAGGGGGATCCATGGCAAAACTCCCATGGAAAATTACGTAGTTGACGCAGAGTCGGGTTTTAATCCATAAAGGGCATAAATCACCTAACATTCTAAATTGTTTGGAATAACGTGCTTTAAAACATCTAGTGTGTGTATACGATCCGGTATGATGTTGTATCGATCAGGTAGTGTAAGGGTTACGCCCGCTTCACTGACATTGACAGACCAAACTCCCCTTTTAATGCACCGCAAACAACCGCAAACAGTCCATTTGCACAACCGCAAACTCCCCATTTGCACAAGGTTGGATACCAAGCTAGCCATGTCCCGGTGATGTCATTGAAGGTTTCTTCCTCCACCCAGCCAAAACAACACCAAGGGTCCCCGAAAGGTGAATTGAATTGATTTTTCGAACGGGGAGATGGTTAAAAAAATGCTGGCTCCCTCCCCTTTGTTTTAATCCACGGTCACTGCGTCTGCGCCGTGCAATTTACTGTCACACCCGATATGAGTGGTATTTTCTGTAGTTCTCTTCTCATCAGTTTAATCCCTCTAACGTCCCCGACTCCCCAATCTGGGGTCCATTTATTGAATTGATTTTTGGAACGGGGAGATGGTTAAAAAAACGCTGGCTCCCTCCCCTTTGTTTTAATCCACGGTGACTGCGTCTGCGCCGTGCAATTTACTGTCACACCCGATATGAGTGGTGTCTTAACTAGTACTATTCCTATCAGTTTAATCCCTGTTACGTCCCATATCAGGGATTGCCTTTTGTGAAAAAAAATGTAGGCCGGGTACCTTCGACTGCCTTCACAGTGACAGACCAAACTCTCATACATCAAACTGAATTGATTTTAGGAACCGGGAGATGGAAAAAGCAGCTTGGTCGGTCCTCTTACTCCCAAATTGGGGCACTGCGCGTGCACAGAGCAATGTGCAGTGACACCCTATATGAGTGGTGTCTTAACTAGTACTATTCCTATCAGTTTAATCCCTGTTACGTACCCTATCTGGGGACGTGTGTCAAATTGATTAACCATTGTTGAATTAACGAACCATTACGACATCATGAAATAATTTAGTTCTGAGCTCTGTACTTGCTTTGTATTGGAATTGATGGGGATTTTTTTAATTGTCTGCATTATTTCTAACAAACTATTAAGAGACTTTATTATGATTTTTTTATTTTATGTATTAAAAACCCATTCAACGTAAAAAAAAAAAAGGTAAATTAATGTTTTTTCTATGAAATATTATGTAATCAGGCCTTTTGTTAAACGTATCCCCCACTGTCAGTCCCTTCGGGATCCATGTCTCATTCATCTTTATGAAGGTGAGGTAATCAACACTTTTTTGACTGAGGTGACTTCTCTTGTCAGTGACAATGCCTCCTGACAATGCCTCCTGCTGCACTGAAGGTCCTTTCTGACAGGACACTTGAAGCAGGGCAAGCCAGAAGTTCTATCGCAAACTGGGATAGCTCAGGCCACAGGTCAAGCCTGCACACCCAGTAGTGAAGAGGTTCATCGCTCCTCAGAGTGTCGATATCTGCTGTTAAGGCGAGGTAGTCTGCTACCTGTCGGTCGAGTCGTTCTCTAAGGCTGGATCCCGAAGGGCTGTGGCGATGTGTAGGACTGAAAAAGCTCTGCATGTCCTCCATCAACAACACTTCTGTAAATCGTCCAGTCCTTGCCGCCGTGGAAGGAGGAGGATTACACTCACCTCTTCCCCTGTTAGATTCCCGTTGTGCTGTGACATCCCCCTTATAAGCTGTGTAAAGTATATTTTTTAGTTTGGTTTTGAACTGCTGCATCCTTTCCGACTTTCGGTAATTTGGTAACATTTCTGCCACTTTCTGCTTATACTGGGGGTCTAGTAGCGTGGCCACCCAGTACAGGTCGTTCTCCTTCATCCTTTTTATACGAGGGTCCCTCAACAGACATGACAGCATGAAAGACCCCATTTGCACAAGGTTGGATGCAGAGCTACTCATTTCCCGTTCCTCGTCCTCACTGATGTCATTGACGGTCTGTTCTTCCCCCCAGCCACATACAACACCATGGGTCCCAGATAGGTGACAACAACAAGCACCCTGGGGTGCTTGCTGTGGTTGGTCTTCCTCCTCCTCAAAGACACCACATTCCTCCTCTGACTCCTCTTCCTCATACTCCTCTTCCAGTGTTGCCGCAGGTCCGGCAAGCAATGATGACAAGGCTGTTTCTGGTGGTGATGGTGACCACAACTCTTCCTCTTCCTCCTTACGCTCATCTACAGCCTGATCCAGCACTCTTCGCAGGGCACTCTCCAGGAAGAAAACAAATGGGATAAGGTCGCTGATGGTGCCTTCGGTGCGACCGACTAGCTTTGTCATCCCCTCAAAAGGACGCATGAGCCTACAGGCATTGCGCATGAGCGTCCAGTAATGTGGCAAAAAAAATTCCAAGCTCCGCAGAGGCTGTCCTAGCACCGCGGTCATACAAATACTCGTTGACGGCTTTTTCTTGTTGGAGCAGGCGGTCGAACATTAGGAGTGTTGAATTCCAACGTGTTGCAAATCAAGCGCCTCACTGGCATGTTGTTTTGCCGCTGAATTTCGGAAAAGTGCGCCGTGGCGGTGTAGGAACACCTGAAATGGCCACACACCTTCCTGGCCTGCTTGAGGACGTCCTGTAAGCCTGGGTACTTAGACACAAAGCGTTGTACGATGAGATTCAACACATGTGCCATGCACGGCACATGTGACAACTTGCCCAAATTTAATGCCGCCAACAGATTGCTTCCATTGTCACACACCACTTTGCCGATCTCCAGTTGGTGCGGGGTCAGCCACTGATCCACCTGTGCGTTCAGGGCGGACAGGAGTGCTGGTCCTGTGTGGCTCTCTGCTTTCAGGCAAGTCAACCCCAAGACAGCGTGACACTGTCGTATCCGGGATGTGGAATAGCCCCTGGGGAGCTGGGGGGATTCAGTTGATGTGCAGCCAGACGCCGCAGCAGAAGAGGACTCAGCCGAGGAGGATATTGAAGAGGATGGAGTAGGAGTAGAGGAGGTGGCAGTAGGCCTGCCTGCAAGTCGTGGCAGTGTCACCAACTCCACTGCGTAGCCACGCATTCCATGCTTGCAGCCATCAGCAGCTTGACCCATTGCGCAGTGTACGTGATATACCTGCCCTGACCGTGCTTTGCAGACCAGGTATCAGTGGTCAGATGGACCCTTGCCCCAACACTGTGTGCCAGAGATGCCATGACTTCCTTTTCAATAACATAGTAGAGGTTTGGGGTTGCCTTTTTTGAAAAAAAAATTCGTCCGGTTACCTTCCACTGTGGTGTCCCAATAGCGACAAATTTTTTGAAGGCCTCAGTCTCCACCAGCTGGTATGGTAAAAGCTGGCGGGCTAAGAGTTCCGTCAATCCAGCTGTCAGACGCCGGGCAAGGGGGTGACTCTGTGACATTGGCTTCTTATGCTCAAACATTTCCTTAACAGACACCTGACTGTGGGCAGATGAGATGGAACTGCTGAAGGTGAGAGGCGGAGTGGCGGGTGGTTGAGAGGGGGCAAGGAGGAAAGCAGTGGTTGACGTGGCTGAAGATGCTGGACGAGGAGAAGGATGGTGGCTTTGAGTTTGTGTGCTTCTTGTACTCATGTGTTGATCCCATAGGCGTTTGTGATGTGAGATCATGTGCCTTCACAAAGCAGTTGTACCGAGGTGGGTGTTGGACTTCCAACAACTCAGTTTCTTTTGGCACAGGTTGCAAATGGCATCGCTGTTATCAGAGGCAGACACACAAAAAAAATGCCACACTGCTGAGCTTTGCAATGACGGCATTCTGGTGGTGGCAACAGCATGCGTTGACTGGCGTGCTGTCTGGCTGACCCTGGGTGCCGATACATGCTGTCTGACTGTGCCACTAACTCCTTGCGACGACCTCCCCCTGCTTCCAACTCGTCTCCTCCTTCTCTCTGTCTCCCCTTCTGAACTTTCCCCCTCATCTTCTCTTCGAGCAGGCACCCACGTGGCATCCGTGGACACATCGTCATCATCAACAGCTTCACTTGTATCTGACACCTCAGCAAAGGAAGCAGCAGCAGGCACAACATCATCATCATCATCATCACACTGTACGTCCATGTGTGTAATATCCCTGTAATCTACATCATCTGGCAATAATGGTTGCACATCACTAATTGCATCCAACTGATGTGTAAATAACTCCTCTGACGGATCAAGTGAAGCGGCTGTGGTGGCTGCGGTGGTAGTGGTGGTGGTGGTGGTGGCGGCGGGCGGGAGCGTGGTAACTTGAGAGCAGGTGACCGAAGCTGAGCTGGAGGAGGATGGTGCGTCAAGGTTCTTAGCGGAAGCTGTTGAAGATTGGGTGGCCTGTCTAAGCCAGTCAACTATGTCCTCAGAATTTTTTGGGTTCAGGGTACGTGGCCTCTGAACACTGGGCATTATTCCAGGGACAGTGGAAATCACAGCACCACAACCACGACGGCCCCTGCGGGGTGGCCTGCCTCTGCCTGTCATTTTTTTTTTAGATAAGTGGTACTACGCTTGCTAGGTACTGTGCCACACGGTATGAGTGGTGGGCACTGGCAGTGGGCACACTACAGTCTGTGGAAGTCGGCTTGACACACACTGGCAGCAGGCAAGCAACTGAAATTAGACTAAAGTGTAAAAATTAAATGCCTTATTTATCGGCAAGCTACTGTGCCACCCGGTATGAGTGGTCGGTAATGGCAGTGGGCAAACTACAGTCTGTGGAAGTCGGCCTGACACACACTGGCAGCAGGCAAGCAACTGAAATTAGACTAATGTGTAAAAATTAAATGCCTTATTTATCGGCAAGCTACTGTGCCACCCGGTATGAGTGGTGGGCACTGGCAGTGGGCACACTACAGTCTGTGGAAGTCGGCCTGACACACACTGGCAGCAGGCAAGGAACTGAAATTAGACTAATGTGTAAAAATGAGATGCCTTATTTATCGGCAAGCTGCTGTGCCACCCGGTATGAGTGGTAGGCACTGGCAGTGGGCACACTACAGTCTGTGGAAGTCGGCCTGACACACACTGGCAGCAGGCAAGCAACTGAAATTAGACTAAAGTGTAAAACTTAAATGCCTGTGCAACCCGGTATGAGTGGTGGGCACTGGCAGTGGGCACACTACAGTCTGTGGAAGTCAGCCTGACACACACCGGCAGCAGGCAAGCAACTGAAATTAGACTAATGTGTAAAAATTAAATGCCTTATTTATCGGTAAGCTACTGTGCCACCCGGTATGAGTGGGGGGCACTGGCAGTGGGCACACTACAGTCTGTAGAAGTCGGCCTGACACACACTGGCAGCAGGCAAACAACTGAAATTAGACTAAAGTGTAAAAATTAAATGCCCTTTTTTGATACAAAGTCCTATGCCACACGGTATGAGTGGTGGGCACTGGCAGTGGGCACACTACAGTCTGTGGAAGTCGGCCTGACACACACTGGCAGCAGGCAAGCAACTGAAATTAGACTAATGTGTAAAAATTAAATGCCTTATTTATCGGCAAGCTACTGTGCAACCCGGTATGAGTGGTGGGCACTGGCAGTGGGCACACTACAGTCTGTGGAAGTCGGCCTGACACACACTGGCAGCAGGCAAGCAACTGAAATTAGACTAAAGTGTAAAAATGAAATGCCTGTGCCACCCGGTATGAGTGGTGGGCACTGGCAGTGGGCACACTACAGTCTGTGGAAGTCGGCCTGACACACACTGGCAGCAGGCAAGCAACTGAAATTAGACTAATGTGTAAAAATTAAATGCCTTATTAATCGGCAAGCTACTGTGCCACCCGGTATGAGTGGTGGGCGCTGGCAGTGGGCACACTACAGTCTGTAAAAGTCAGCCTGACACACACTGGCAGCAGGCAAACAACTGAAATTAGACTAATGTGTAAAAATTAAATGCCTTATTTATCGGCAAGCTACTGTGCCACCCGGTATGAGTGGTGGGCGCTGGCAGTGGGCACACTACAGTCTGTGGAAGTCGGCCTGACACACACTGGCAGCAGGCAAGCAACTGAAATTAGACTAAAGTGTAAAACTTAAATGCCTGTGCAACCCGGTATGAGTGGTGGGCACTGGCAGTGGGCACACTACAGTCTGTGGAAGTCGGCCTGACACACACCGGCAGCAGGCAAGCAACTGAAATTAGACTAATGTGTAAAAATTAAATGCCTTATTTATCGGTAAGCTACTGTGCCACACGGTATGAGTGGGGGCACTGGCAGTGGGCACACTACAGTCTGTAGAAGTCGGCCTGACACACACTGGCAGCAGGCAAACAACTGAAATTAGACTAAAGTGTAAAAATTAAATGCCCTTTTTGATACAAAGTCCTATGCCACACGGTATGAGTGGTGGGCACTGGCAGTGGGCACACTACAGTCTGTGGAAGTCGGCCTGACACACACTGGCAGCAGGCAAGCAACTGAAATTAGACTAATGTGTAAAAATTAAATGCCTTATTTATCGGCAAGCTACTGTGCAACCCAGTATGAGTGGTGGGCACTGGCAGTGGGCACACTACAGTCTGTGGAAGTCGGCCTGACACACACTGGCAGCAGGCAAGCAACTGAAATTAGACTAAAGTGTAAAATGAAATGCCTGTGCCACCCGGTATGAGTGGTGGGCACTGGCAGTGGGCACACTACAGTCTGTGGAAGTCGGCCTGACACACCACTGGCAGCAGGCAAGCAACTGAAATTAGACTAATGTGTAAAAATTAAATGCCTTATTAATCGGCAAGCTACTGTGCCACCCGGTATGAGTGGTGGGCGCTGGCAGTGGGCACACTACAGTCTGTAAAAGTCAGCCTGACACACACTGGCAGCAGGCAAACAACTGAAATTAGACTAATGTGTAAAAATTAAATGCCTTATTTATCGGCAAGCTACTGTGCCACCCGGTATGAGTGGTGGGCGCTGGCAGTGGGCACACTACAGTCTGTGGAAGTCGGCCTGACACACACTGGCAGCAGGCAAGCAACTGAAATTAGACTAAAGTGTAAAACTTAAATGCCTGTGCAACCCGGTATGAGTGGTGGGCACTGGCAGTGGGCACACTACAGTCTGTGGAAGTCGGCCTGACACACACCGGCAGCAGGCAAGCAACTGAAATTAGACTAATGTGTAAAAATTAAATGCCTTATTTATCGGTAAGCTACTGTGCCACCCGGTATGAGTGGGGGCACTGGCAGTGGGCACACTACAGTCTGTAGAAGTCGGCCTGACACACACTGGCAGCAGGCAAACAACTGAAATTAGACTAAAGTGTAAAAATTAAATGCCCTTTTTGATACAAAGTCCTATGCCACACGGTATGAGTGGTGGGCACTGGCAGTGGGCACACTACAGTCTGTGGAAGTCGGCCTGACACACACTGGCAGCAGGCAAGCAACTGAAATTAGACTAATGTGTAAAAATTAAATGCCTTATTTATCGGCAAGCTACTGTGCAACCCGGTATGAGTGGTGGGCACTGGCAGTGGGCACACTACAGTCTGTGGAAGTCGGCCTGACACACACTGGCAGCAGGCAAACAACTGAAATTAGACTAATGTGTAAAAATTAAATGCCTTATTTATCGGCAAGCTACTGTGCCACCCGGTATGAGTGGTGGGCACTGGCAGTGGGCACACTACAGTCAGTGGAAGTCGGCCTGACACACACTGGCAGGCAACTAACCTTAGATTAAAGGGTAAAAATGAAGTGCCTTTTTTAATGCAAAGTCCTGTGCCACCCGGTATGAGTGGTGGACACTGGCAGTGGGCACACTACAGTCTGTGGGCCTGCAGCTCCTCACACACGGGCAGGCCAGGCAACTGCAATATATATATGGAGAAAGAAAAAAAAGCAGACTAATGTAGCAGCCCTAAAAAGGGCTTTTTGGGGTGCTATCAGGACGCTGTCCTTACAGCAGAGATCAGATGAGTCTTTCAGGACTGGAGTGGACAGTGAATACACTAGCCTAGCTATCGATTTCCCTATTAAATCAGCAGCAACTACACTGTCCTTCCTCTCACTAAGACTGCAGCTTCAGAATGAATCTAAAATGGATGCTGTGCAGGAGATGGGAGGGTCTGGGAGGGAGGGTATGCTGATTGGCTGGAATGTGTCTGCTGACTGTGAGGTACAGGGTCAAAGTTTGCTCAATGATGATGTATAGGGGGCGGATCGAACATCGCATATGTTCGCCCGCCACGGCGAACGCGAACAATCTATGTTCGCCGGGAACTGTTCGGGCCATCTCTACCCACCATCTATCACCATTCCATTAAGATGGACTCCATCAGTTCGAAAGGAATGTTAAACAAGCCCTTTCTAATTCTTTAAGCCATACCAAACTACTTTCAGGAGGACCTTTCATGGATCCAGACTTGATTAACCACCTCCCGACCGTCTAACACAGGGATGCGTCCTGCGGGCGGCCGGATGTTCCTCCTGGACGCATCAGGCGCGTCATCTCGCGAGACGCAAGATGACGCGCTGATGCCGCCACGCATGGGCACTGCGCGGCGGTAAAAGATTTGGAAGGAGTTGGTCATCAGCCTACCAGCCAATGATCAGCGCTGGCAGGCTGATGACTTTTAAAAAATCAAATCAAAAGCCATCTAACACATTATATTTATAAATATAATGTGTTAAATGGCTTTTGTGCTCTCTGCTGGGTCCTTTTCGTCGGTTGGTCCCAGCAGAGAGCACATATGACTGTAAGTACACCAAGCACACACACAATTAGCCCCAGATAACCCAACCATCACCCCAATTAACCCCTTGATCACCCCTGTCAATCACTAGTGAAAGGGAAATAAGTGATCAGTGTAAACTGTCACTTTTTTTTTTCACTAGTATTGACTGTTAGGTTTAGTTTAGTTTTTAGGCCCCTTTAGGTAGTCAGTTAGCACCCACCGCACCGCATTCGCTGATTAGCGTAGCGCTAATCAGCATTGGTACTTTATAGTATCTGTAAGTGATCAGAACTGATCACAGTCAGATCTATAATAGTATTAGTGTCACCTTAGTCACCCTCCACCCAAAACGCAGTGTTTGCCCGATCAGACCTGATCGGTCGCCCACACGTGCGTTCACCCACGCCCGCCCCAGTGACAAAAAAATAATTATTTTTTTTAATCACTGCACAATCACTACAAAAGCGCTGCGGTGATAAAAAAAAATCAGTTTTGATATTTTTTATCAATCGCAGCAGCTTCCTGTACTTCGCTAGCTTCCCATTTGTAAGACAGGCTTGCTTTTTTTCTTGGGTAGTCTCAGGGAATGCCCCCTAAATTTAGTTGCCCAAATGGCAAGTAAGGGGTATTCATATGAAGACGCCTACAGGATTCTGACCCAGTTGGATGAGGAATGGGAACCCTCATCTGACGAATCCAGCGGGTCAGAATACGAACCTGTAGAAAGCAGTGGCAGTCTGACCCAAAGTTCGGACGATGAGGTTGAGGTCCCTGATAGCACCAGGCGTACCCGGCCCCGTGTTGCTAGACCACAGGTTGCGCAGGATCCGCTTCAAGGGCAGCAGAGTGGGGCTGGCGCTGTCATATTACGTGGTGAGGCATACACCAGCAGCACAGCCCATCCTGGACCTAGTACCAGCACTGCCGTAGAACATGGTGAAGTGGCGAGCACCAGAAGGGCAGTTGAAGCTGGTACGGTGGCACGTGCAGTAATTCCCCTGTCGCAGCCACTGCACAGACAGGCCCGTAGAGCCCCTAGAGTCCCTGAGGTGCTGGCAAACCCTGATTGGCAGCCCCCATTTTCAACCGCACCAGTAGTTCCCCCTTTCACCGCCCAGTCAGGAGTTCGGGTTGAGACAGCTCAGATCAGATCGGCGCTGGGGTTTTTTGAGCTGTTCTTCACTGCGGAGCTCTTTGACCTAGTCGTTGCAGAAACAAACCGGTATGCCACTCAATTTATAAACGCCAACCTGGAAAGCTTCTATGCCCAGCCTTTCCGGTGGAAACCGGTCCAAGTTTCCGAAATTAAAACTTTTCTGGGCCTTCTCCTCAACATGGGCCTAACAAAAAAGCATGAATTGCGGTCATATTGGTCCACGAACCCAATTCACCACATGCCCATGTACTCTGCTGCCATGTCCAGGACACGATTTGAGACATCCTGCGTTTCCTGCACTTTAGTGACAACAGCACCTCTCGTCCCAGAGGCCACCCAGCTTTTGACCGGCTCCACAAAATTCGGCCACTCATAGACCACTTTAACACCAAATTTGCAGATTTGTATACCCCTGAGCAAAACATCTGCATAGACGAGTCCCTGATACATTTTACTGGGCGCTTTGGCTTCAAACAATACATCCCAAGCAAGTGCGCCCAGTATGGGGTCAAATTGTATAAGTCTTGTGAAAGGGCCACAGGCTATACGCACAAATTTCATGTCTATGAGGGTAAAGATCAGACCCTGGAGCCGGTCGGTTGCCTTGACTACCTGGGGAGCAGTGGGAAGACAGTCTGGGACTTGGTGTTACCCTTATTTGGCAAGGGGGACCATCTTTATGTGGACAATTTCTACACAAATGTGCCCCTCTTCAGGCATTTGTTCCTAGAACAGATTGGCTGCTGTGGCACCGCGCGATCAAGTCGCCGGGGCTTCCCCAAATGGCTCGTTACCACCCGACTTGCAAGGATGGAGAGGGCTGCCTGGTGTAACGAAGAACTGCTCGCGGTGAAATGGAGAGACAAGCATGACATTTACATGCTCTCCTCCATTCACGCAGACACGAAAATCCAAATTGAACGGGCAACCAGTGTCATTGAAAAGCCCCTCTCGGCCCACGACTATAATTTGCTCATGGGAGGGGTGGACTTCAATGACCAGATGTTGGCTCCTTATTTACTTTCCCGCAGGACCAGACACTGGTATAAGTGGTATAAGTATAATTCAATTGGCTATATATATTAGTTTTGTTCTCTACAGTAAGGCTGGAAGAACAGGATCCTTCCTCAAATTTCAGGAAGAGATCATCGAGAACCTCCTGTATCCAGGAAGTTCCGTGGGCCCAAACCCCAGTGTAGTGAGCCGTCTACACGAGCGACATTTCCCCAATGTCGTTGCTGGTACCTCAACCCAACCGTCACCCCGAAAAAGATGTCGTCAGCTATTTCTGTCCTGACTGCCCTGACCACCCTGCCCTATGCTTAGGGAAGTGTTTCCGGAAGTACCACACTCAGGTACACTTAGGGACGTAGGGACCGCAGGACACAGGTAGATTTTACACAACGGTCTCTCAGGATACTAGGTTTTGAAAGACCCTAACACACATGAGTGCTAGTGTGCTACTGCAGATATTTGAAACCTCTCCTTTCACTTGGGATAAACCATCTCTGTGCGATTTACACTTTACACATTGTCCTATGGGAGAGGAGAGATTTCTGCTAGGTAAGTAAAAAATGAAAAGTAAAAAACAAAAATAAAAATTAAACAGGTAGCAAGAAAAAGAAATCTTGAGTTAGTTTAGGTTTTAAAAGTTTTATGATGTTCAGGTTTTATAAAGTTTGTAACGTTCAAATTTATGAGCCTGCTGCTTGTTTTTTCTTCTTTTTTTTTTCACTAACCACCCTTTACTTTCCAGCTGGACCAACCGACAAAAACGCTGCAGCACTGATGTGCATTCTGAGAGAAGCATTGCGCTGCTGTCAGTTTACATGTGAAGTCGGTGTATGCGGTGCTGCAGGACGAGATTTCTCCTCTGCAGGACAGGTACGTTTGCCCAGGCATATGAGCTGAGGAGAGGTGTTGGAGTTCATATTCTTTGGCAAACACTTTGTATAAAAAATCTGGCAAAGATGTCTTCCTCCACAACGATCGATTGATCGATGTGAATGGAGAAATCACGTTTGCCAGGACATAGGAGCTGAAGTGGGTATGGATGTTTGGGCGGAGCCCCTATGTCCTGGCAATCTCCAGGCCCCTCTATTTTTTTTTTGCATATTTTTTGGCAGAGATTTTTTCATCCACATTGATCGATGCGAATGAAGAAATCTGTGCCGTTAATTTTTTCATTCAGCCCAGAGGCTGAACGGAAAAAAAAATCTCATTACCCGTATGCTCCATATAAGGAGAATAGCAGAAACTCCTCATGCTGGCCATACATGTAAAGATTGCGGAGACCCTCAAATGCCAGGGCAGTACAAACACCTCACATGTGACCCCATTTTGGAAACAAGACACCCCAAAGTATTCTCTGAGGGGCATATTGAGTCTATGAAAGATAGAACTTTTTGTCACAAGTTAGCGGAAAGAGAGACTTTGTGAGAAAAAAAAAAAGTCAATTTCCGCTAACTTGTGCCAAAAAAAAATATCTTCTATGAACTTGCCATGCCACTCACGGAATACCTTGGGGTGTCTTCTTTCCAAAATGGGGTCACTTGTGGGGTATTTATACTGCCCTGGCATTTTAGGGGCCCTAAAGTCTGGAATCCAAATGCGTAAAAATGCCCTGTGAAATCCTAAAGGTACTCATTGGAATTAGTGCCCCTTTACGCATCTTGGCTGCAAAAAAGTGTCACACGTGGTATCGCCGTACTTAGAAGAAGTAGGGCAATGCATTTTGGGGTGTATTTTTACATATACCCATGCTGGGTGAGAGAAATATCATACCAATGAGTACCTTTAGGATTTCACAGGGCATTTTTACGCATTTGGATTCCAGACTTCTTCTCACGCTTTAGAGACCCCTAAAATGCCAGAGCAGTATAAATACCCCACAAGTGACCCCATTTTAGAAAGTAGACACCCCAAGGTATTCACTGAGGGGCATAGTGAGTTCATGGAAGTTTTTATTTTTTTATTTTATTTTTTGTCACAAGTTAGCGGAAAATGAAATTTTTTGGAAAAAAAAATTCCATTTCCGCTAACTTGTGACAAAAAATAAAAACTGCCATCAGCGAATACCTTAGGGTGTCTACTTTCTGAAATAGGGTCATTTGTGGGGTGTTTCTACTGTCTGGGCATTGTAGTACCTCAGGAAACATGACAGGTGCTCAGAAAGTCAAAATGCGGAAATTCACTTTTTTGCACCATAGTTTGTAAATACTATAACTTTTACCCAAACCAATAAATATACACTTATTGGATTTTTTTTTTATCAAAGACATTTAGAGAAAAATTTATATAGAAATTTAGTTTTAAAAAAAAAATTACAACAGAAAGTGAAAAATGTCTTTTTTTGCAAGAATTTCGGTAATTTTCGATTAATATCAAAAAAAGTAAAAATGTCATTAGCAATGAAATACCACCAAATGAAATATCTATTAGTGAGAAGAAAAGGAGGTAAAATTCATTTGGGTGGTAAGTTATATGACCGAGCAATAAACCGTGAAAGTAGTGTAGTGCAGAATTGTAAAAAGTGGCCTGGTCATTAAGGGTGTTTAAGCTAGGGGGGCTGAGGGGGTTAACTAAGTACGGTAGCAAGACATATAGGGCATACATGGGGAACGTCCCTGCACTTACTATTATTTCTGGGTGTCGCTCCGTTGCACTGCTGTGGCCCCTAAGGGTACGTTCACACGACGACAATTGTCGCGCGACAAAAAGTCGCACTATTGTCGCGCGACAATTTTTATAATGGGAGTCTATGGTGTCGCAGTGCGACATGCGACATGCTGCGACTGCGACACGAAAGTCGGAGAAAATCCATCCGGGATGGATTTTTTGCGACTGTTGTGTCGCAGTCGCAACATGTTGCATGTTGCACGTGCGACACCACCATAGACTCCCATTATAAAAATTGTCGCGCGACATTAATGTGACATCAATGTCGCGCTACAAATGTTGCAGTGTAGTGGTTCCCAAATTGTCGCGCGACTTTTTGTCGCGCGACAATTGTCGTCGTGTGAACGTAGCCTAATACCTTCTCCCATGCTGTATACTAATTAATAGCATCAGAACACCAAGGAGCAGACATCAGCTTCTCTCCCTGGGCTTTCCTTCTGCCTGTCTGTAGTGCTGTCCAATCGCAGCGCAGAGCGTCACAGCCAGGGAGAAAGAACGCCCTGGGACAAAAGCTGATGCTATTCATTAGCATACAACTCGGGACAAGGTAAATGGGGCCTGAGCAGTGCAAAGGAGTGTCGCCCAGAAATATAAGTGAGTGCAGGGACATCCCCCATGTATGCCCTAAATGTGCTGCTATTTAGTTAGTCAAGTCCAGACCCATGAAAGGTCCTCTTTAAAGTAAAGCCAAACAGAGTTTTTTGGACGAGGTTCTGAGGCAGTTTTGCCTGTAGGATTTTTTTTGCCAAAATCAGAAGTGAAATCGAAAAGATATTGGAAATAAAAAGGAAGGATTTATACTTCTCTGTCCTGGTCGATTCACTTCTGCCTTTGGCTGAAAATCCTGCCTCAAAACCTTGTCCACAAAACTCTGTGTGGCCATACCTTGATGGTCTACACACCTCCTAACCACCATGTTACTCTTAGGGTATGTTCAGACGACGACAATTGTCGCGCGACAAAAAGTCGCACTATTGTCGCGCGACAATTTTTATAATGGGAGTCTATGGTGTCGCAGTGCGACATGCGACATGCTGCGACTGCGACACGACAGTCGACAAAAATCCATCCGAGATGGACTTCTTGCGACTGTTGTGTCGCAGTCGCAACATGTTGCATGTTGCACGCGCGACACCACCATAGACACCCATTATAAAAATTGTCGCGCGACATTAATGTGACATCAATGTCGCGCTACAAATGTTGCAGTGTAGTGGTTCCCAAATTGTCGCGCGACTTTTTGTCGCGCGACAATTGTCGTCTTCTGAACATACCCTTAATCCTGGCTTTACCCAACAAGCAACACCTGTGAATCCATGATGCCAGACCAGATTATGACTCAGGAAAGAAAACCCTAAATGCAAAGGGAAACTTCATTTTTGTTTTATTTCATACACAGACCTTGCATAGCTTAAAAATATTTCTATATACACTTTGCATGACATGCTCTTGTCTTTTCTGCAGGATTCCACTTCGTGCAGGTGATAAACAACTGTGAGATGAGAGATGATGGAAGCACCATAGGGCATCAGGAGTATAGATATGATGGGGAAGAGTACATGTACTTGGATATGAAAACAGCACTATATATCCCCACCATGGCTGAAGCTCAGATCACCACACAGAGATGGAACAGTCCGGATATAAGGGGAGGGGAGAAGGAAAAGAATTTTCTGGAAAGTAAATGCATCGAAAGGTTGAAAAAATACCTAGAGTTTGGAAGAGAAGATCTGGAGCGGAGAGGTGACTTCAGACTACCACATGTCTATAATTTTGCTACTGTACCTCACTGAGAATTCAAAAATATAAAATATAGACTGCCCATCTATAGTTATCAAAAAAGACTTCATTACAAAAATGAGTCTCAGTAAATACAGCATATTTATGCAGACTTTAAATAAAACCAATTAACTGCTTGCCGACCGGCAAGTTTGCTCCTCCTGGACGCATCCGCGCGCGCGTTCACAGTATTGCGCGTCTCGGCAGTTATACTGCAGCCTGCCAGCGATGATCAATCGCTGGCAGGCTGTAGATGCTAAATAAAAAGCATCAAACATGTATACCAGACGCTGTTTTGTGAACAGCGTCTGATATAGCTGCTACCTGGTCCTCTGGTGGTCCCATTTGCTGGGATCGACCACCAGAGGACCAGGTAACTATGTAAAGTTGCACCAAACACTACACTAACCCCCACCCCCTCACCTATTAACCCCTTGTTAACACCTTGATCACCCAATCTAGACCCCCTGATCACCCCCCTGTCATTGATCACACCCCTTGTAAGGCTCCATTCAGACGTCCATATGTGTTTTGCCGATCCGTGGATTCACGGACCCGCGGATCTGATCCGCGAATCTGCAGATCCTCAAAACACGGACACCGGCAATGTGCTTTCCGCATTTTGCAGATCCGCACATTGCCAGAACTATATAGAAAATGCTTTTTCTTGTCCGCAATTGCGGACAAGAATAGGACATGTTCTATATTTTTGCGGAACGAAAGTGCAGACCCGGAAGCGCGGATCCATAATTCGGGATCCGAGCGGGACAAAGTCTGTCCCCATAGAAATGAATGGGTCCGCAATTCTGTTCCGCAAACAGAATTTCGGATGTGTGAATGGGGCATAAGGGTCCCTTATCACCGCCAGTTAGTTAGCTACTTGTTAGGTAGCTAGCGCCCACCGCACCGCACCGCAGTCACTGATTTTGGCAGAGATTTTTTCATCCACATTGATCGATGCGAATGAAAAAATCTGTGCCGTTCATTTTTTTTTTTCAGCCCAGAGGCTGAACGGAAAAAATCTCATTACCCGTATGCTCAATATAAGGAGAATCGCAGAAACTCCTAATGCTGGCCATACGTGTAATGATTGCGGAGACCCTCAAATGCCAGAGCAGTACAAACACCTCACATGTGACCCCATTTTAGAAAAAAGACACCCCAAGGTATTCCGTGAGGGGTATGGTGAGTTCATGCAAAATTTTATTTTTGTCACAAGTTAGTGGAATATGAGACTGTAAAAAAAAAAATCAATTTCCGCTAACTTGTGCCAAATTTTTTTCTGTGAACTGCGTCATTTTCCTCACGGAATACCTTGCAGTGTCTTCTTTCCACAATGGGGTCACATGTGGATTGATACTGCCCTGGCATTTAGAGTCTAAGCGTGAGAATCCAAATACGTAAAAAAGTCCTGTGAAATCCAAAAGTTACTCATTGGTTTTAGGGCCCTTTGCGCATCTTGGCTGCAAAAAAGTGTCACTCATGTGGTATCTCCGTATTTAGGAGAAGTAGGGCAATGTGTTTTGGGGTGTACTTTTATATATACCCATACTGTATGTGAGAAATATTGCTGTAAACGACAACTTTTTAAATTTTTTTATTCAAAGTTGTCAATTTACAGAGATATTTCTCTCACCCAGCATGGGTATATGTAAAAATACACCCCAAAACACATTGCCCTACTTCTCCTGAGTACGGCGATACCACATGAGTGACACTTTTTTGCAGCCAAGATGCGCAAAGGGGCCCTAAAACCAACGAGTACCTTTAGGATTTCACAGGGCATTTTTACGCATTTGGATTCTCACGCTTTAGGTTCCCTAAAATGCCAGGGCAGTATAAATACCCCACATGTGACATTTTGGAAAGAAGACACCCCAAGGTATTCCGTGAGGGGCATGGCGAGTTCACAGAATTTTTTTTTTGGCACCAGTTAGCGGAAATTGATATATATATTTTTTTTTAATTTTGTTTTTTACAAAGTCTCATATTCCACTAACTTGTGACAAAAAATAAAATTTTACATGAACTCACCATACCCCTCACAGAATACCTTGGGGTGTCTTCTTTCTAAAATGGGGTCACATGTGGGGTATTTATACTGTCCTGGCATTTTAGGGGCCCTAAAGCGTGAGAAGAAGTCTGGAATCTAAATGCGTAAAAATGCCCTGTGAAATCTCTAAAGGTACTCATTGGTTTAGGGCCCTTTGCGCACCAGGCTGCAAAAAGTGTCACTCATGTAGTATCGCCGTACTCAGGAGAAGTAGGGCAATGTGTCTTGGGGTGTATTTTCATATATACCCATACTTTGTGTGAGAAATATCTCTGTAAACGACAACTTTTTAAATTTTTTTTATACAAAGTTGTCAGTTTACAGAGATATTTTTCTCACCCAACATGGGTATATGTAAAAATACACCCCAAAACACATTTCCCTACTTCTCCTGAGTACGGCGATACCACATAAGTGACACTTTTTTGCAGCCTGGGTGCGCAAAGGGGCCCAAATTCCAACGAGTACCTTTAGCTTTTACAGGGCTGCTCACAATTTAGCCCCGCCCAAAATGCCAGAACAGTAAACACACCCCACAAATGACCCCATTTCGCAAAGTAGACACCCCAAGGTATTCACTGAGGGGCATAGTGAGTCCGTCTGAGATTTTTTTTTTTTTTTGCCAGAAGTTAGCAGAAATGGAAACTTTATTATTTTTATTTTTTCCTCAGAAAGTGTCATTTTCCATTTCATCCACCATGACGGCACCTTACAGAGAGATGACCCTTGACCTTATAGGGGCAGGAACACACAGAGATTAAAAGGCCACCACCCACACACACACCTCAGTGTTTCCTGTCCCTATAGGGCACTATACACAGAGCTCCTCTCTGAGGAGTACCTTATCTTTATTTTACTTTTATTTTGCTTCATGGGGAGAATGGGGCTGCCTTCCTTACTATATTGCATCCCTGGGCATACTCGCTCCATTTGGACGCCTGTTTATGGCCCCAGCCTCATTAAAAAATCCCCTGGGAGGTCTACTCCGGGCACTCGTTTCCCCTGGGGGTTACCTGCTTGCCGCTATGAGGGAGCGCTTCTACGGGGGAAGCTCGCGCGGTCCGGCTGCCTGACTTCCCCCCCGACATGAGGCTGCATGCCGCAGCGGGAGTTCCTCCTCATCCTTGAACCCGGGAGCGAGATCTCGCGATACTGCACGAGATCTCGCGCGATTTCGCACGGACGCTCTCTCCAGGAGCAGGTGAGAAAGGAGAGGCAGGGGGAGGTGACAAGCGGATAAAAGGGCGTTCTGGCGTGTGTTTAGCGCCACAAGCTGAAACCTGCACAAACTTCCCTGTCAGCATGTCGGCTCCAGATAACGCTGGAACTCACTTGGAGACCTCTGACACACCCTCGGTCGCTCAAGCCGTGAGTACCCCTGTGGTGGGACAAGTTACCTTCTATCGTGTCTTATATGCCTTTTTAACCTCTGGTGCTCCTCTCTTTCAGGGAGTCAAAGAGCCCAGAGTTAAATCAAAATCAGTTAAATGTGCAACTTGTGGTTCAAAACTACCCGAAGGCTATAAGAAGAAACTATGTAAATCTTGCATTACTGAGATTGTTAAGAAGGAACAGCCATCCTTCCTTTCAGAGGTTAAACAACTTATTCAGAGTGAGATCAAGAGCTCTATGGCTTCTCTAAAATCTGCTACCTTGGCTCCTCCGGCTAAAAGGTCAAAGGTCTCTGCTCGTCCTCCTCTGATGCAGAGGATGTGGAAGAGATAGCCTCCGCCTCTAAACAAGATAGCATAGATGCTTTATCAGAAGGGGAGCTTGCAGATGAAGAAAGGAAGTTCTTCTTTTCCTCAGATGACATGCACGACCTTATATCAGCAGTCAGGTCTACCATGGGAATCGAGGAAGTAGCCAAGCCAAAATCAATCCAGGATGAAATGTTCGGTGGGCTAAGAGCAAAGAAAACCAAAGTATTCCCCTTTAATGAGAATATTAAAGAAATGATACTAGACGAATGGTCGGACCCAGAAAAGAGATTAAATCTTTCTAGGGATTTCAAAAACCGACTCCTCTTTGACACCGCTGAAACAAAGATTTTTGATAATATCCCAAAAGTGGACATTCAGGTAGCCAAAGTAGTTAAAAAGACCTCTCTGCCCTTCGAAGACTCCTCACAGCTCAGGGACCCAATGGAGAGAAAGGCAGATTCTCTTTTAAAAAGATGCTGGGAAACCTCAATGCTGGGTATCAAGACTAATACGGCAGCAACTTCTGTGGCAAGGGCCTTATATATCTGGCTCAATGAGATAGAAGAAAAGGTAAAAACGGGTCCCCTAGAGAGGAGATTGTAAACTCCTTCCAATTATTAAAATCCGCCACAGCATTTCTAGCTGATGCCTCGGCGGAATCAATTAGGTTTGCCGCCAAAGACGCGGCCCTATCAAATGCATCCAGGAGGGCCCTATGGATGAAATCCTGGAACGGGACAGAGCCTCAAAAGCGAAACTGTGCTCTATCCCCTTTTCAGGAGAATACGTCTTCGGACCAGTCCTTGATACTATACTAGAAAAAGCGGCTGACATAAAGAAAAAATTCCCAGAGGAAGTTAAAAGAAGCCTTTTCGTCCCTTTCCTCACAATCCAGGTCATACAGGGGAAGGGTAAAACGGGCCGCTGGAGCTATGCAAAAGGAGGAAGAGGAAGAGGTACCTTCTTCAGCTCTAAGGATAAACCCTCAGATAGGGCATGACGCCAAAGTCGGGGAGGTTAAAAATTTTCTACCTACTTGGGCCCTGACCACCCAGAATCCCTGGGCGTTAAATATCATAAAAGAGGGCTACAAAATAGAATTTTCCTCAAAACCCCGCTAAAATACCAAATAACATCACACAGCGTTTCGGTAATGTACCAAATTTGGAAAGGTGTACTAGATTTAAAAATGGCGAACGTGATAACAGAAGTCCCAGCCTCAGAACGAGGGAGGGGCTTCTACTCAAGACTATTTCTAGTTCAAAAACCAGACGGCTCATCACGCACAATCATAAACCTAAAACAACTAAACCAGTCAATAGTGTACAGGAAATTCAAAATGGAAACCATACCCTCCATAGCTCCACTAATAAATCAGGATGCATTCATGACCACAATCGACTTAAGAGATGCTTATTATCACATACCCATTCACGCAAAATCCCAAAAATATCTCAGATTTGCACTAAAAGACGATCACGGTATGGTTCATCATTTTCAGTTCGCAGCCTTACCGTTCGGAATTTCTACAGCACCACGAGTGTTTACGAAGCTAGTTGTAGAAATGTTAGCCCCAATGCGGAAAGAAGGACTAAAAATATTCCCCTACCTGGACGACTTTCTTCTGGTCGCCAACTCGGAACCAGAGGCAAGAGATGCGACAAAAATATTTCAGGAAAAACTGAACGAATTGGGTTGGATCCTGAATATAAAAAAGTCAAACCTCCTCCCTTCCACAAAAATAAAATACTTAGGAGTACTACTGGACTCAGAAAACCAAAGTACATCTCTTCCACAGGAAAAAATAGCCATAATAAAGGGGAAGATAAAAGCCTTTCAAGAGCTAAAAAGATGCTCCATAAGAAAGGGCATGAGCACTCTGGGTATCCTGACTTCATGCATCCAGGCAGTAAGCTGGGCACAAGTACACTCAAGGATACTACAGACTTGGATCCTGTCAAACTGGAACAAAAAAGCACCTCCTTGGACAAGATAATCAAAATACCTCAGCATGTGAAGGTAGATCTAACATGGTGGAGGAAACAACAAAACCTAATAAAAGGGATCCCATGGATCAAATATCCAAAAGCCCAAATAACCACAGACGTAAGCGGTTTCGGTTGGGGCGCACAAATTTCCTTCAAAAACTTCCAGGGCGAGTGGTCAGAAGATATTGCGGCAAAGTCTTCAAACTATCGGGAGCTAAGAGCGATATGGGAGGCCTTAAAAGCAGGAGGAAAATTAATACAAAAAACCACCTCGAGATTTTCTCCGACAACTCAACTGCTGTCGCATATTTGAAACATCAAGGGGTACAAGGGCCCCAGAGCTGATGTACCTAACAAGAAAAATTTTCGACTGGGCAGAAAAAAACCTGTGTTCTCTGACTGCCTTCCACATCAAAGGAGAAACAAACACAGAAGCAGACTTCCTCAGCAGGAAAATACTTCTTCCAGGCGAATGGTCCTTAAAACAAGAGATCTTCCAGGAGATCTGCAGAAAATGGGGAAAACCGCAAATAGATCTCTTTGCCTCAAGACAGAATGCAAAAGTAAAAGCTTTCTGCTCTCTAAATCCCAGGGAAAGACCATGGGCGGTGGACGCATTCTCAGTAGAATGGAACTGGGAAAGAGCGTATGCCTTTCCTCCTTTGCCCCTGATTCCCAGGGTCCTACAAAAATTCAGAGGGATCCGGTTACAGTAATCCTAGTAGCCCCCTTCTGGCCCAAGAGGAGCTGGTTTGCCACCCTGAAACAGCTCGCCGTGGAAGACCCCTGGATAATTCCACCCCAGGACAGGATGCTCTTCCAGGGTCCCATTGTTCACGACTGACCCAGACAGGTTCAGACTATCAGTATGGATCCTGAGGGCGAAATCCTAAAAAGGAAAGGTTTGTCGGACAAAGTTATATCCACCCTTAGGTCTTCCAGGAAAAAGGTCACACGGGCGATTTACATGAAAATATGGAGGAGATACTGTTCCTGGCTTGGGGACAACACACCGAACATCAACAAACTATGTATTCAGAATATCTTAGATTTTTTACAGAACGGCCTCGACTTGGGCCTCAGGCCAAGTACCCTGAAGGTGCAAATATCGGCTCTTAGCACCTTTTATGATCAAGATATTGCTAATCATAGATGGATTAGAAGGTTTATTAAAGCAGCCTCAAGACTGAGACCATCCCTATCTCCAAAAATTCCACTATGGGACTTAGGAGTGGTACTAAGGGGACTCACGAATCCTCCCTTTACTCCCATGAATCAGATTTCGTTAAAACATCTTACGTACAAGACAGCTTTCCTGATAGCAATAACATCAGCTAGACGGCTGGGAGAAATACAAGCCCTATCGTGCAGAGAACCGTACTTAGCCATTTTTATTGACAGAATAGTCCTTAGGTTAGATCCTAACTTCCTCCCTAAAGTTGTGTCCGATTTCCATAGGGACCAAGAAATCATTCTGCCAAAATTCCATTCTATAGAAGATGATCAAAGGAATGACAGCGAACATCCCTTAGACGTAAGAAATACGATAATAGCCTATTTGGAGGCCTCAGAAGTATTTAGGAAAGAGAATAACCTCCTAGTCTTATTCGGCGGACACAACAAAGGCAAAAGAGCGTCTAAAGCTTCAATAGGAAGATGGATCAAGGATACTATATCATGCTGTTATAAATTGGCAGGAAAAGTCTGTTCCTTAAATATTAGAGCACATTCTACTCGGGCTATGGCTTCCTCATGGGCAGAAAGAGCGGGTGTCTCCCTTGAGAATATTTGCAAAGCAGCTACCTGGTCAAGCAAAAGTACCTTCGCAAAACACTATAGAATCGACATAGCAAATAGCACAGACATGTCCTTCGGCCAGAGTGTTCTGCGAGCGGCCGCCCTCGTCAGTAATCTGGTAGATCTCTGTAAGGTGCCGTCATGGTGGATGAAATGGAAAGACCGAATTAGACTTACCGGTAATTCCGTTTCCTTGAATCCACCATGACGGCCTATATATTCCCTACCCTAAAAAAAAAAAAAACAAAAAAAAAAAAAAATCTTTTTCCATTATAAACGTTTAGGCTCACCCACTAGGTAATTTGGAAAGCACTGAGGTGTGTGTGTGGGTGGTGGCCTTTTAATCTCTGTGTGTTCCTGCCCCTATAAGGTCAAGGGTCATCTCTCTGTAAGGTGCCGTCATGGTGGATTCAAGGAAACGGAATTACCGGTAAGTCTAATTCGGTCTTTCCGCTAACTTGTGAAAAAAAATGAAATGATACATGAACTCACCATGCCCCTCCGCGAATACTTTGGGGTGTCTTCTTTCTAAAATAGTGTCATTTGGGGGGTATTTATACTATCCTGACATTCTAGCACCTGAAGAAACATGACAGGTGCTCAGAAAGTCAGAGCTGCTTCAAAATGCCGAAATTCACTTTTTTGCACCATAGTTTGTAAACGCTATAACGTTTACCCAAACCAATAAATATACACTTATTGGATTTTTTTTTATCAAAGACATGTAGAACAATAAATTTAGAGAAAAATGTATATAGAAATGTAGTTTTTTAAAAAAAAATTTACAACAGAAAGTGAAAAATGTCATTTTTTTGCAAAAATGTCGTTAAATTTTTATTAATAGCAAAAAAAGTAAAAATGTCAGCAACAATGAAATAGCACCAAATGAAAGCTCTATTAGTGAGAAGAAAAGGAGGTAAAATTCATTTGGGTGGTAAGTTGCATGACGGAGCAATAAACGGGTAAAGTAGTGTAGTGCAGAATTGTAAAAAGTGGCCTGGTCATTAAGGGTGTTTAAGCTAGGGGGCTGAGGGGGTTAAAGGCACAAATACCATACTCGGCATGGCTGATATTGAATGATTACATGATCCTTCAAATAACATTAAAAAAATATTTAAAGTGACCTAAGAAAAAAATTCAGATTGACTCTGGAGTAAAGAGAACACTGACATGGTGACCTTTTCATCTTTTCAGCTGCAGATCCACCAATTCCCGGCCTCCTCTTTTACCATCCACGGCCACACGGCTTCTCAGACTACCTGATGCAAACCGTTCATTTGCTAGTTCAAGACACCTTCTGCTTGATCAGCCCTGCCCTTAGAATGGCCAACGCTGCTCAAGTGCACAGTGCTGGTCAGTTCAAGGGCAGCAGAAAGTGTCTTGGACTACCAAATGCACAATATCCATCAGATAGTCATGGATGGCAGAGGAGGAGGTTGGGCATTGGCAGATCTGCAGCTGAAAAAATGGAAAGGAGAACACCAGGTAAGTATTCTGTTCAGTCCCTAGTTGTTTTATTCATTCGCTAAATACTTAACTTGTTTGTGAGACTTTTATCTGTAGGTGTTGTTTATATTGCTGCTTCTTGCTGCATTTGTTGTGCATGTTTGTATTTTCCTTTGTCTTCAGAGCACTGTTTCTTTAAGGGAAATATGCGAGTGATAGCGTGTGGCAAGAATTGCATAGTCCCGTGTTAGCTTTTGCGTTAATGAATACAAAAGTATTAAAGGAGTGATATCTTTATAGGCTAACTAGAAAAAACATATTGCAAGCTTTCAGAGCACAAAGGCTCCTTCTTCAGGCGAGATTACAAATGAAAGGCATGTTACAGCAAAACATGTACATGGGGGGGGGATGCATAATTAAGATAAGGTCGAGCAACAAGTGGACATGGTGAGCGGAGACAATGTAGATTAGGGATTGGGAGTGGAGCTTTTGTCTTTATTGAATATGGGTTGGAGGTCCACCACCATTTTCTTTAGGATGTTCATTTGGGGGGTTGTAAATGACCACTAAAGGCACACTGTTGGTGACCTCCTTTTGGTGACATAGATGACATGTGACATAGATTACATGTAATTTAATGTATTTTGTAGTGTTGACTCCTGACACTAGGTGTCACTGTCACACATTGTGTAAGGGCATTCATCAGGGAACAAGCAGTATTATGTAGCTGAAGCCACATGGTGTGAGAGAGAAGGCTGCTGTGAAAGGCTCAGCATCCGTACTAAGTAGTCCGGTTGGAGTGGTGAGTCAATTAACAGGGCAGGATGCAAGCTGCCAAAGAAAAGGTGGTGATACATGGCACAGGAGGATCTCACAAGGAGGTACCCAATGATCACTGTAGATTCTGAACCAGTTGGCTTACCACTACAAGAAACTGAGATCTGAGTGCTGCGCTGTTTGAGTAGTTAAAGTTGAAGAAAATCCTGAGAGGCAAACTAATGCTCCCCTGAACCACAGGTTTGAGCGGACAGGCTTAGAGGCAACATCATGTTCAGGTGCCACAAGTTATCCAGGTGGTGAAAAACTGCCTTGCAAAACCAGTATTCACTTTAGACTCATGTAGAGAATAGTTGCTAACATCTGGGCCTCACTGTGTTATCTGTTTGCCCCTCAGTTAGATAACGTTCAACATTCAACTAAATTCTTCTTGCATCAAACCCACTACCTAGCATATGGACATATTTCACAGTCCTACTTAATATGTTTATTTTTTGCCTTCCAGTTCAGCCAGGGGTGAAGGTCCAAGGTCAAGAATCTACTAAAGTCACAAAGCTTCACTGTCACGTGTACGGATTTCACCCAAGAGTTGTGGACGTGAAGTGGATGAAGAACGGGGTGGACGACGTTCCCTCATATGAGACCACACATGTCCTTCCCAATCCTGATGGCACCTATCAGATCAGGGTCAGTGTGGAGGTGATACCTAAAGATGGCGAGAGTTACTCCTGTTATGTGGATCACAGCAGCCTGAAGGAACCACTCCTTGTGAAATGGGGTAAGTGTGATCCACACTGGGCGGAGGTGGGGCAGGGGGGTTATAACTAACGGAAGGGAAAAGGTCATTATTTTTAAAGTGATGTTGAGTACATGTCTCATTTATGTCCTTTGCTGTTAAACCAGCTATCTATGCTTGCCCATAACATTTCAATCGACCAGAAGATGAGTCGCTGACAAAAAAAACACTGTCCCCAGTTAACTCTGGAGAAGCAAAAGTGTGAGACAAATTACAGACTGTGTTTTCTCAGTCCCCATCAAAGTTTTAATATCCATGGACTGCTTTTCTCTAAATTAACCCCCACCCTTATGTTAAAGGGTTAGTCTCATTTCAACAAATGGTATTTTTTTTCTTCTCTTGCATACCCTCTTTTACCTTGTCTACTCTAGGTCCCTCGCTCACCTTTCGGGCTCCTTTCCAGAGTTTTCCAAGGGAGATTTTTTTTTGTATTTTTAAAAATTGCCAGATTGGGTCAAAAATAACTTATAACTATTACTCTACCCATGAATCCCCGTTGCTACCATTCCACTGCTGCTCTGGTCCCTGCTGCTCTCCACTTCCCGGTCCCGTCTTGTCACAATTGAAATGCCAGGAGATGACTTCTCTGCCAGTCGCTAACCACAGTGATGACCCACTTCAGCCAGTGAGTGGGCATTTCCAATTATTTCCTGTGTGTTGAGCCACGGCCAGTAAGTGGAAAGCAGTGAGGACTAAAGCAGCATCAAAATGGCAGCAACAGTGGATTGGTGCATAATTTTTTTAATTTTTAATAATTTATGGCCCCTTATTGAAAAAGAAAAAATATTGCCCCTGGAAAAATGAGTTGGCTGAAGTTGGCTTCCCTTAAAGGGGTTGTTTCTCTTCAGTAAGTTGCATTTATCAGGTAGGGAAAGTTAATATAGGAAATATAGGAAAAATCACCGGTCTATGGGAGCTCCCATGGTCCTGGCCACCAGAGAGACTGGCGCTTTTTTCTATAGTATGCAAGCACGACCACCACTGATGGATTGCAGGATGGTCAGAACCATGGAAACAAGCAATGTGATGGAAAAATGAATCCAGCCAGCAAATAAAGCAATATGGATAATAGCAATACATTAGTAAGTGGCTTGTAATAACTTTCTCTACATGATAAATGAAACTTACTGAAGTGGGACAACCCCTTAAACTGCTGGGCGCCATAGCAATCTGTCTGTTACCCTAGTAGTTACACCACTGTGATATTGTCATCTAATTTCCTCATTTTACCTTTAAGAACCAAAACAGAACATCTTTCGGACTCTAGTCACCTGTGCAGTCATCAGTGCGGTCATTATTGTGGTCATCATCATCGGAATCTCTATATACAAAAGTAAGTTTCAGCATTGCGATGCAAATGGCTCAGTAATTGCAGATACTGCCACAAATGCTCATTTTGCATTGGGTTGCACTCCATGGAAAGCCAGTCAAGTAAGGACTCAACAAAACGGTGGTGTCCTGTGGTATCTTGCAGCAGATGCTTTTGATATCTGATCTTCATGAGCCTATTGTTGGTACCCTTGGTAGTGGACAGGGGTCAGCAGGAGCACTATGAATGGTCTGCGGATACACAACACCATAGACAGCATTCTGTGATGCCCCCTGTGTCCTGACATCTTTCTCTCATAGCCAGTAGGGACATTGTCAGTAATTCGCTCTATAGTAGTTCTTCTGTGAGATCAGACCAGACCAGCTAACCTTCACTTCCCACATGCATCAATGGGCCTTGGATACCCATGACCCTTTTGTCGGTTCACTACTTGTCTTTCCTTGGACCAATTTTTGTAGGTACTAACCACTGTGTAGTGGGGACACCCCAAAAGACCTGACATTTTGGGGATAATCTGAACCAATCATCTAGACAACATGATTTGGCCCTGGTCACAGTCGCTCATATTCTTACACTTGCCCACTGCTCATTTTTCCTGTTTCCATCACATCAACTTTAAGATCTTACTGTTCACTTGTTGCCATATTATATTCCATCCCCTGACAATTGCCAGAATCTATATGAAATGTCTGGCATATATTTACTCTTCAGTTTTCTGTACATAATTCTATCTCCATTTGTTATTTCAGATCAGAACAATTACAGAGTGGCCAGCAGTAAGTATTTGCTCTCTAGCTCTGCTCTATGTGTACAGTGTGTAATGGGGCAGCTATATATATATACCCATACACTACTCACAGAAAGTTAGGGATATTTGGCTTGTGGAGAAAATTTCAGTATAAACCTAAAATTCATGCTAACCTTTACAGGTGAAATTAATGTGACCTTCTCTAAACTTCTGAATGCACACGTCCAACTGTTCAGTGTTTCAGTACTTTTTGCACAACTTGTTCTCTAACAAGGAGCTTAACAGCAAAATTCACAACAGGTGTTTGATCCATGAATCGTCCAATAAATCTCCTGGTTCAATTAGAATTGGTATGTAAACAGTCCTCCTCATCATGCTGTTTACATTTTGACATCATGAGACCAAGACGACACCTAACAATTCATCAGCAGTACCTCGCCATTGCGAGGCTTCAAGCAGGATGTTCTCTGAGAGAAGTGGCCCCTGAGCTTAGAGGATCACAGAGTGTCATCAGCAGGTTGTATCAGAGATACAGAGAGACTGGAAGAGTCACAGAAAGGCAGAGAAGTGGACTTCCTTTGGCGACATCCCATACCTATGACTGCTTCATTGTGAACCAGATGATGAATGTCACACAACTCCAGGCACATTTTAGGGAGGTGAGAGGCACCCAGGTGTCACGTTAGACCATTGGAAACCATTTACATCTGTGTGGTCTGTGTGCTAGGCGACCTGCAAGGATACCTGACCACACCACCAGGCACAGGCATTATCGTCTTGCATGTGCCAGGTAGCATCTACAGCTGGACGAGGCACCAGTGGGCCTCAGCGCTGTTTACTGATTAAAGTCAATTCACTCTGAACAGAATGATGGCCGCCAATGATGTTGGAGACGTTAAGCAGAGCGTTATGCATCCGCCGCTGTTTTCACCAGATAAGCCTTTGGTGGTGTTACAGTGTGGGCAGGGGTGTCTAGTCTATACAGAACTGCCCTACACTGTGTGAATGGTCCAGTGACAAGCCCATTGTACTTGAAGAACTTCATTAATCCAGTCATTGTGCCTCTGTATGAACAACACAGGACTAATTTCATCTTCATGGAGGACAATGCTCCAGCTCATCGATGTCGCATCATTAGGGAATGGCTGCAGGAGACTGGGGGCATCAAATGGAGAGGCCTGCACTTTCTCCAGACCTGAATCCCAATGAAAACCTATGGGATCAGCTGTTTGAGATGATATAATATCACTGTAACGTGAATTTTTAGATTTTCCATAAATTTCACCAAAAAGCCAAATATCCCTGACATTTTCTGAGTAGTGTATACAGTATGTACTAATTTTTTGCACGTATTTTTGTAGCTTCGGACACATATGCTGACACCAGTAATGAAGTGGCTGAGGAATCATGGCTCGATGTTGAGATGTAGGCCAAGAAAGAAAGAAAACTAAATGATATGGCCTGAAGGTTGGATGATATCGCAGCCTAGTGTACAAGGATCATTGTTGGACCTCTCCATTCCCACACTGACTGACCATAATATCAACTCAAAACAATGTCTTCTAGCGAGTTGGGAGTCAACAATCAGCCCTTCACTTCTATTCCAGTCTCCATGAAGCTATTTTTAACCCCTAAAGACCAATTTTTGGGACTCCAGACCTCATTAATTTAGTTAATTATTGTCTGTTATTATGTCTATGTCACCCCATATCTTGAATAAAATTCAGCTGCAATTTGTCTCATGTTGAATCGTGGTCTCAATCCAGAGATATGAGCGATTCTATGTTATGCAAATTAGACACTTGGTGCAATGAGGGCCTTGCCATTGCACTTTATTGCACCCAGAGCTCCAGTCAGTTTTTGTGCTGTCCACGTCCCCCCACTTTGATTGACAGGTCCAGGCAGTGTAGAGTTTATTGCATCTGGCCCTGAAATCTCACTGCTGCGTGCTGTATGGATGGAACCTGTACTGCACATGCATCCATCTGCCCAGCCAGCTCCAGTACTGTACAGCGCATGCGCAAATCTGAGAGGTAGCCGTGAGATTAAATGGCCAGGCGCACTTACCTCTATACTGCCTGGACCTGTCACTCAAAGAGGGGAGTCATGGCCGGCACAGAAACTTCCCGGAGCTCCAGGTACAACAAGGTGCAATGGCAATTTCCTTGTTGCACTAATTTGTATAACATAAAATCACTTTTATCTCTGGACTGAGACCATCAATCAACATGGAACAATGGGGTTAAATTCAGCTGACCACAGTGCACATCTTCAAAGCCAGCTGGATTTATTTCAAGGTCTGTAGGGACAGATTCCCTTTAAAGTAAATTTCTGTCTTCTATCATCATGATGGTTTTAGGGCCAAAATTCTGTGCTAATTAATTTTGTAGCAGTCAGAGCTGTATTTTTCTGGAGCATGCTGTCTACCAGCATCCACCACTAGAAGGATCATGGGAGCACATTGTAACTTGTCTTGTAACAAGTTAAATGTATATGCAGTATGCTGTGAGCTCCCTCTAGTGGTGGTTACCATGTTATATTTTAAAGGGGGCTACCAGGAGTACATATCCTCAAGATAGGTCATAAACATCGGATCAGTGGGGGTCCAACTCCAGCTTCTCTGGTGAGCGATGTGGAATCCTCGAATCAAACCAAGCACAGCCCCGAACAATCATAGTATGCTTGCTTTATTTGAACTGCTCATAGCCCTGTGACTAATGAACGTGATGTCATTGGCCTAGGAAGAGGGTGTGGGGGTGCCAGGAGTCAGACCACCGCTGATTTAATTAACATATCCTATACATAGGTAATCAGTATTTTACGCCTGGAAAACGCCTAACTATGTCCAGGCAGGGGATTTTAAACTCTGATCACGATAATGATATATTAAGAAATTAACCTGCACAGAAACTAGTACACAAAATATTTTTCAAGGGTAGAAATTAATTTAAAGGTCCAAAATATTTTTTTGTTTTTGACTCTCAGCATTGTGGTGGTCAAAACATTTTTGTTTTCATCCTAATGTACCAGTATGAGGTCTTACTTATGTGTCTACTGTTTTTTGATAAGTGACTGTTACATATTAAAATGTATTAAATGCACAAATAATGTGTTTTTTTAAGGTAGCATCCAACAGATTAAAATGAACTCTAAAGTTTCTCTGATCTTCATTGTTGGAACATTGTCTGACTCGACCTGCCCCTGCTAGACTGCAAGAGCAGGATCTGTAATCCAACACTGTGCCACGCTCCGGGAAGAAACACAGCTGTGCAAACCCTGGCTCTGCAAGCTGCCTGATGCCCACTGGCCATGGGTTCTGCACCCCTGGCCTAGGCACAGCTCAGCCCCGTGAAGTGAATACAACTTAACTGCGATACAAAACACAGCCGCTATACAATGTACGGCATGGTGCTTGGTGAGCATAGAGAAGACTACGACACTACTGCAAGCGCCGGTGCCTTCTCAAACAGCTGGTGTCAGACCCCACCTATCAGATACTAATGCATGGACCCACAACTAACGTGTTTCTGGCTGTTTAGAAGCAAGTTTAAACACGATCAAACCTCAAGAAATAAGAAAAATAAGAAAAAACTGGAACCCTGGCGGAGGACTAACTACACTAATAGTGCACCTGCCATATAAAAAATAAAAACATATGTGTATGTGAGATTTGGAAACAGCTCTCATTGTCTGATTAAATTATATAATTAGGACTGACATTTTGCTGTTTGGCCACAAGATGACGCTGTTTCTAAAAACACTGCTAACAGACTGCAGAGACTTGAATATTCATAAGAGATGGAGCTGTGTGCCTAGGAGAAGGAGGCTGGTAACCATCTTAGATATGTACTGAAAGACTGTGTAAGAAAAGAATCCATCAACATTGAGGTGTGGGAGCGTCCTGCAGTGACCAGAGCTGCAGTTGACAGAAGCTGATCGTTGTCCTAAACTCCAGATCCTGTCCAGAGGGAGGAGGACTGTTTCCAGAAAGGCTGATAAGAGCTGAGGAACAAAGCTAGGTATCCTGCAGACCTCATGTTTGTTGGACAGACTTCTTGTTCAGTTCAGAATCATTAGCGGATGCAGAGCACACCCGGGTCGGTAAGAACGTGCACGCACCTCATTGCAGAGTTGGCACCTAGAGACTAAGACCAGGCCTGTCGTTAGTTAGTTAGTTAATTAGGGTCTCTACTCCAAGGACTCCATAACAAAAAGGAACATTGCATATTTGAGAGCTGATAAACTTCTCACTGACTCAATTCAGTTAAACGTTTGATCAGGAATGCTAAGTAGGCACGTGCCACAGGACCAGTTATGGGAGGGGGCATATAGTAGAGCATTGTAAGATTGTGAACTGTTCTGCTGCACCGCAGGCAAGCCCTTACCACGCACCCACACAATTGTTTGTGTTTGTTTCAGGGTAAAAATAGGTACAGCTAGGCAGTTGTGCCCACCAGTAGGTAATTTAACGCAGTTCTCCCCAGGATCCATCGGAGGGTGCAGGGCTGTGCAGCACAAGGGTCTCGGCCTTCGGGCTGAGTGTATGTAAATTCACTTTATGTTCACTGAATTTGGGGTTGTGTTCATTATCATGGTTCAGTAAAAATCCTGTTTTCCAAAAGCTGGTGTTGGAGTTGCTCTTCCCATTCGTGACTTCATGTATCCTGGGGAGCTCACCCCGGTACATGGCTTACATGTATATTTGAGAACATATATGAAAATACATACACATATATGTACAGAAAACATAGTCTGTTTTACCATCGAAGCTGCCTACTTATATGGATACCTCTAATCTCAATAATGCAAAATAATGTTTTATTTGCAATTAAGACCCTTTGGAATGCAACTAGCTAGAGAGAATATCCAGAAGGTCTCCCAATTTAGTAATTTTCTTCTATGATCACCACCTCTTAATGGGCCATTACATGCTCAGTGCCCAGTACTCCGAGACATCACCTCTCCCTCTTTTAATAAGGGACAAACACCCCAAAACAGTTGTCTGCAGATGGATATTTGGATTAAAAGTCAGACATTGACTCTTAGGGAGCCACTTCCAGAAGGTGGCGATAGCAAGATGGTTTTGTTTCTCTGGGAGATGCCTCTTTCTTGACAAATAAATGCATACATCCTTTAACCAGTGTCTCATAGACTGTGTGCTTCAGGTTCACGTTGTCTTTGAACTGTTATAACGATGTATGCATGTGTTTGTCTGTAAAGACACACAGTTTTTTTGTATCTGATTTATGGAAAGCATATCAGGACTTTTTCTTCTGCTTCTTCACACTATCCATCCAGCCTAAGGGTTTACATACCTTATGGCAGTATATCCAGTGATTGCAGAACTCTTCCGATTGCACTGTGAATCACTCCACTGCCAGTCGATCTGGATAAAAATGTGTCTATTAGTTTGGTCTCCCATGGCCATAGTTAGCATATTCTATTATGTACAGCATGCTTTTCAGGGCCATTTTTATCTAGACCAGCATTGGATGGTTACATGGCTATGGGTTCAAAGCATGGGCATAGCTATAGGGGAAGCGGCTGCCTTGGGGCCCAAACTTAGAAGGGGCCCACCAAGGATGAGGACTAGAAGATTTTATTGTTAGGGTCTCCTCAACTGTATCATACAAAGACATTATATACAGTGACACTGTAGAAAATGGACTGAATGGTTGCCGCCCTCATCTATAAACAATATCTTGACAAGCCACAGGAGTGGGGGTTGAACGAAAGGAGGGGGTTGTGTTATGTGTGTTATGTTGAGCTTCTTCACAGTCCTTTCTGTAGGGTTAACAACATAAATTATTGCCACTATCCCTCTGCAGAGAACCCACCTTGAAAAGGATTACCCCACCCAATCCCCCATAGTTCGCCCTCGATGGACCTAATCTAATACTTGGATAACTCAGCTCCCTTACATTGTCCAAATGTGTTTCTGCAAGGGAATCACCCACCATCTTCAGTGGGCAAACAAGTTTGTGGTCACTCTGTGGATATGTATGCATTTTCAGATGCAAAGGTTCAGGCACTTCCCAGGGTTTAGCTCAGACTGGGTCAGGCTCTGTTGTCTGCCTGTCCATCATGTTCTATACTGTACTGCCACAGCTGCCGCTACTACTACCCCTGCTGCTGCTACTACTAGCCCTACACAGTCACATATCTACTGCCTTGTCTATCATGTTCCATACTGTACTACAGATGCTGGGAACCCTACCCTAGACAATATAGCAAACATGAAACTGATCCCAAAAAAGGATAATTTTTTACAGCTTTTTTTTAAAAGCAATTGCTTCTTCATTTTCATATGTGTACATTTTCTTTGCGAGAGATAGGTTTTTATTTTATTTGTAAATCCTGTATTACTCGTACTTGACCATTGGAGGGCAGCTAATTAGCTATGTGAGCCTCATGTACATTCTCTTTGTTCTAAAATCACTGTGGGAGGGAGGATGAAAGTTAATTTGCAACTTTTAAATGTAGCAAGAAACTCAGGGTTGAAGTTGGTGAACCAGTCCCATCTAGTTAAGGAGCCAATTAACTTTTCTTAAGTAACACCCCTTTTGTCTACCTCATACCTACTATATAAGAGGATGTATGTTTAATAAATTGTGGGATGAGAAGTTTTTTCCATGAAACCAACTCGTGTCCTGGTCTCAATGTGAAAGTTGTATCAGCGCTCATACTTCTACTTCTAATTGATTTGGCACCACACAAAGAAGACGGAAATCGTTAAAGTGGCGATGACAAATTTGCATCCCTGGGTGGGCAGATCAGCCTGAAATAGCATTTATTCAACTGTTAAAGAAGGACTTAAACTGAACTATTAGATGAGATCATTCGCTATCAAGGTAAGAAAGCTTTATTTCTTACAAATCTCCTCTCATCTTCCGTTTAGGTGGTTTCTAAGTGTTGAATGGGTGGTATTTACTGCTAAGGGTTCAATTATGGCTGATCTGTCCTTTAGAACGAAATAAACCTTTTGAATTCCTTCTTTGTGTGGCTTTTCTTGTTGTATTGACGTGCTAAGCAGAACGGAAGTTTTTAGACAGCTGATAGTCGCATATCCTGTGATGTAGAATTGGATCCCAGACAGACTCTGGCAAGAATTCTGGGGGAGTCGTGAGTATTAGACTGCGCGTTCTCATAATTGGTTATGTGGGGTTAAAATTAGAGATGAGCGAATCGAAGCTGACGAAGTGGAATTCGATCCGAAATTCAGTAAAAATTAGATTTACACCGAATCCAAATTTTTTCGCAATTCCTGGTAATGAATCGCATTTTTTCCTAAAATGGCTGCTGGACATGGAACAACGAACTCTGGGAAGGCGGGATCGCCCATAATGCCTTGCATGCAGCCAATCAGCAGCCAGCCCTGTACTAAACTGTACTAAAAAAAACGATTTACAAGTTCAGGGAAAGATTATTCAAGGTGTAGGGAAAGGATAGGGAGGAATCATTCCACAGCATTTATGTAGAACAGGGTTCAGTAGGGGAGGTTACAGCATGGGTAATAGGATAAATCCTATTACACCTTGCTGCACTGACAGGGGACCCAAATTGCCATGTTACAGCTCTGTAATTCCAGAAAACCATTCTTGTTATTGGAGTGCAAGTGCTGTTTGATACAGCCATTAACAGAGTTTATTGCTAGTAAATATTTCTACTGTATGTCTTATTTGCCCTTGTGTGGCGCAGCTTTTATGTTCTTAAGCCCTTTTTGCTGTTTAGTGGCAAAAGAAAAATATATTTGCCGTTCAGTGGTGAAGTTATATGTTGTAAAGCCTTTTATGCCGTGTATTAGTGTCAATTGGCAAAAGAAAACATATTTTCGATTCAGCGGTGAAGTTTTTATGTTCTAAAGCCCTTTTTGCAGTGTATTAGTGGCATAAGAAAAATAGATTTGTCGTTCATTGGTGCAGTTACAGTATATGTTGAAAAGCCTTTTGTGGAGCGTATAAGGTAAAAAAATAAGCGTCTATTTGCCGTTCAGCGGTGCAGTTATATTTTCAACAGCCCTTTTTGCTGTGTATTAGTGGCAAAAGAAAAATATATTTGCTGTTCAGCGGTGCAATTTTTATGTTGTAAAGCCCTTTTTGCTGTGTATTAGTGGCAAAAGAAAAATATATTTGCTGTTCAGCGGTGCAGTTATATGTTGAAAAGCCTTTTGTGGAGTGTATAAGGTGAAAAAAATAAGGGCCTATTTGCCGTTCTGCGGTGCAGTTTTTATGTTCTAAAGCCCTTTTTGCCGTGTATTAGTGGCAAAAGAAAAATATATTCGCCGTTTTTGGGGTGTTTTAATTTTCTTTTTATTTATTTATTTCAGCTAACAGTATGGCAGAGGCGTAAATGTTTCTGGCGCAGGCACAGGTCGCAGCAGAGTAAGGGGCCGTGGTAGCAGGGGTCACTTCAGGAGGCCTGATCTCCCAGTGTCAGCTAGCGGTCGTGTCTTAAACAGCAACCCAGCGGTTCTTAAATGGTTGACTCAATCTTCGACTTCGTCGCAAGTGACAGCAGCAGCGGCCTGAGTCTAGAGTCGCGGATGAGCAGCTTTCTTCACCCACATAGTGAAGAAACTACTCACCAGCAGCTGGACATAGAGAATAACCTGAA
The DNA here is from genome assembly GCA_033119425.1 of Bufotes viridis. NCBI lineage: Eukaryota > Metazoa > Chordata > Amphibia > Anura > Bufonidae > Bufotes > Bufotes viridis. Next base: position 2,982 of record JAKVIS010000215.1, on the reverse strand, counting down.
CCAGCAGGTGGTGGCATACTTGGAGTGCACCCTGCTAGCCATCATTGAAGATTTGCTGGACTACTGGGCAGCCAAACTGGATTTGTGGCCACAACTGACCGAGTTTGCCCTGGAAAAGCTGTCCTGCCTGGCCATCAGTGTGGCATCAGAGCATGTCTTTAGTGCGGCAGGGGCCAAAGTTACCCCAAGAAGAACTCACCTGTCCCCCCAAAATGTGGAGAGACTGACCTTTGTCAAGATGAATCAGGCATGGATTAGCCAAGATTTTCAACCAACAATGCCTGAAGCTTCAGACTAGATCATCCATGGTGCCACACCAACACTTTGACAAAAGAGACTGGTTTCTTCTGGCTACCTGCCTCAGCTACTATTCTGATGCTGCCACCCGCCTAATGCCACACATCTGATGCCAAGTGCGCCTTCTTTCACCCACCATCATCACCGGGTACTGTTACTGCCAGAAAAGAAAACAGCACTGCTCACTGGATGTATACAAGAAAAATTCTGTCCCAATGATGGTGGTGACAGCGGTGTTAGGTCCAAGCCCAACGGGCCCCCAGCAATCCGTGAAAGATAAGATTATAATATGATTGGAGACAGAGAGTGCTGCGGTAATTATTCTCTTTCACGTACTGTTAGTGCCACCCACCTCCCCACTCACCGGGTCACTCTGTGGTCTCCTGATGCTGCTACCACCTCCACACTATGTCACCTTCCCACTCTGTCTTCTCCTGATGCTGCTGCCACCTCTTCACTCTGTCAGCAGGTCACTCTGTGGTCTCCTGATGCTGCTGCCACCTCCACACTATGTCACCTTGCCACTCTGTGGCCTCCTGACTGCTGCCACCTCCACACTCTGTCATTGTACCTTTCTGTGGCCTCCTGATGCTGTCGCCACCTCCACACTCTGTCATTTTGCCATTCCGTGGCCTCCTGATGCTGCCACCACCTCCAAACTCTGTCATTGTGGCAGTCTGTGGCCTCCTGATGCTGCCGCCACCTCCACACTCTGTCATTGTGCCGCTCTGTGGCCTCCTTATGCTGCTTCCACCTCACCACCATGTCATAGGGCAACACTGTGGAATTCTCATGCTGTTCCCGCCCCCTCCCCACTTCATGACTGGACCACTATTTTGACTTTCGCCTGGCTGACATCATCATGTATTTGACCCTTCTTCTGATCTGTCAGAAGGAAAAAAACATGAGACTCACAATGGATCCTGTCTGTGTAGCAGCTGTAAGGCCTGTATGGTCCCATCAGAATTGGCTTATGATTTGGTAGCCAAAAGCAGGAGTGGGTACAAAACACAGGAGACATTCCCTCATATGAGACCACACATGTCCTTCCTAATCCTGATGGCATCTATCAGATCAGGGTCAGTGTGGGGGTGATACCTAAAGAGGGCGAGAGTTACTCCTGTTATGTGGATCCACATTTCCCCAAAATACACTGACATGCAAATACTCCCTTCACGTGTCATCTCTGTTTTGGATCAACTCACATGTGGTGTAGTATTTGACACAGAGAGCCACACGCTATGGACACTAGATTAGGCCCAGATTATTTAGATTTGCGCATCAAACACGGTTTTCAGATGTGGTACAGTATTTGACACAGAAAGCCACACACTATGGAGACTAGATGTGGCACAAATTAGTTAAATTTCCCCCAAAAACAGAGTTTGCGGATGGAATACAGTATATGTCACAGATGTTGATTAAACGCACACACAGATGTGGCACAAATGATTTCAATTTCCCCAAAAAACATAGTTTGCGGATGGAATAAAGTATATGTCACAGGTGTGGATTAAATGCACACACAGATGTGGCACAAATTATTTAAATTTCCCCAAAAAACATAGTTTGCGGATGGAGAACAGTATATGTCATGGATGTGGATTAAACGCACACACAGATGTGGCACAAATTAGTTAAATTTCCCCCAAAAAAAATATTTTGCGGATGGAGGACTGTATATGTCACGGATGTGGATTAAACGCACACACTATTGAGAATAAATGTGGTGCAGATTAGTTGAATTTACGCAAAAATACAGAGTCTGTGGATGATGTACAGTGTGTCACTAATAGGTATTAAAGAAAAATATATTTCTTCTGTCAAACACACATAATAGCCCTTAAAAGGATTATTGGTTTCATAAAAAGCTTTAGGTAGTTGTTAAAACTGCGATTTTTCTCCCTGCACTGTGTCTCTTCCTCAGCACGGTTGTCCCTGAGACTGATCAATTGAGCGCAGGTACTAAAATATATTACTGCTCTCAAACACACACACACACTGTAGGCCTTAAAAAGACTTTTGGGTCCTTGCAAATCTTGTTTCTAATAAAATCTGTTAAATTTCACTTCACACACTATCTTTCCCTGCCTACGCTCTGCTCTCCCTGACACTGACTGAGCCAAACACGTGTCATCGGGTGCTATATAGCACCCGATGACGCGTTCCGGCCAGCCAATCAGTGTAATGCCAGTAGCTAACATGGCTTCGACATTACACTGTAGGGCATTACTTGCATGTTGCACTGCACGTTGATTGGCTGCTTAGGAGGCGCCAAATGTGCGGGGAGGAGACTTGAGCATGGTACTCGGCCGAGCATGCTCGCTCATCACTATTTAATACATATAACTGCACCGCTGATCGGCAAATATATTTTTTCTTTTTCCACTAATACATGCCACAAAAGGCTTTAGAACATATAACTAGTGTTGAGCGAACAGTTCGAGCATAGTTCCTGAACCTGGACATTTTCAAAAAAGTTCGGGTTCGGGTTCGTTGTTCAGCGATTACTTCCCGCTTTCTGAAGGGCTGCACAGCAGCCAATCATCTAGCATTTTACTTCTTGCCCTAAGAGCCCATCACAGCCATGCCTACTAATGGCATGGCTGTGATTGGCCAAGTGCAGCATGTGACCCAGCCTCTATTTAAGCTGGAGTCACGTAGCGCCCGCACGTCACCCTGCTC